>WAAG01041926.1:34982-81442 GCA_013390105.1 Tichodroma muraria
GTTTTTTTTTTTTTTTTTTTTTTTTTTCCTTTTTGTGGGTTTGGGTTTTTTCCGTGTTAACCGAAAAAGTCAATGAAACCAGGACTGTTTCCAGAAAAAGGACTTACACAGATGAATTAATTTCATGTTTGGGGGAAGTAACAATGGAAATTCTCAAACGATCCCATGTCAACAGCTGTTTTTTTACAAAAAAAACAAGTTTTGTATTGAAACAATTTCTTGTTTCTGCTCCTTTGCAGTGATGTGAAATTCTGCAAAGGCTGAAATCAAACCAAACAGAAAGATTTGGAACAAACCTTGAGAGAACTTCACTAAACCCATCCAACACCTTCCCAAACACCCTCAGGCCTGGGCTCCTGATAAGGGTTTGGTTCAAAAGGATAGGGATTGGACAGGGATGAGGTGACACATCCCCATGTCCCAGCAAGGCCACCTCAGGGGCAGCACCTCTAGGACCCCAAATCCGAGTAAGCCCAAAACAGCCTGACCCTGCAGAACACCAAAAGGTGACACTGGATTGCTGAGCTCCAGAACATTAAAAAAAATCCCCCAAAAGAGAAGGAAGAAGCAGAGGCTGAGTCATGAGCCAGGGCTGCACCACTGTGAGGAGGTGTCCAGGGTCAGCCTGGGAGGATTTGGCTCCGGGGCCCCACCCAGCATCGAAGGAATGATGTTTTCCTTCATTCCCCAGCACCTCTCCTCCTCCATCCCGCGTCCTGCAAGAACCCTCAGATCTGCCATTTGCCTCAATCTGCTTCAAATTACCCACAGCAACGCTGGGCCCCGAGTGGACAAGTAAAGTGTCTCAAATTTATTGTAATTTTAAGCCGTCCCTAACACTGCACAGACATTGCTGGAATATTTCCTCCTCCTTTCAGACCCTCCGATGACTCTGCAAGGCAGAGAGGGACCCGAGGACAGGCAGCAGGAGATGAGTGGAGCCAGCTGCCTCTCTGGCTGTGCTGGGGGCATGGGAAGGGAGCACTGGGGGTGCCCGAGGTGATGCTGAGCTCGGCCAATGTCCCCTGGGCCGTGCAGTGACCGAAGGGGCCCAGCGGCCGCTGAACCCGCGCGCGGCTCCTGCTCCAGGGAGGGAACAGCCCAGGCCAGAGGGGTTTTGGCTGGGGCAGGACCACCCTGCACGTCTGAAAGCCCACCAAGGGCAGCCCCCCGCTGTCCCTCAGCTCCCTGCATGGAGCTGGCTTTTCCCAGGGCAGGAACAGGGACGTGCCGGGGTGGCTGTGCCGGCAGGGTGGCATCCCTGCCACCAGCACCTGATCACAGGACCTGGCTTGGGAGGGAACTTGAAGTTCATCTGATTCCACCTCCTCCACGGGCAGGGAACACCTTCCACTAGCCCAGGTTGCTCCAAGCCTCGTCCAAGCTGGCCTTGGACACTTGCAGGGATCCAGGGGCAGCCACAGCTTCTCTGGGCACCCTGTGCCTATCCTCTGAGTAAAGAATTCCTTCCTAATATCTCCTCTAAATCTCTTCTCCTTCAGCTTCAAGCCACCCCAGCCAGCATCCCTGCTGGCAGCACCTGCTGCTCCCTGCATCCCTGCCTGCATCCCTGCAGCCAGGCAGGCCCTGAGCCTCTGCCTGCAGTCAGCCTAATGTTGTCACACAAATTGCACCTGGGAAACTGTTACAAGAATTAATTGATCATATAAGTACAGTAATTGGAACTTGCAAAGCATAGATAATTACCTTTTATTAGTTCCTGTAGATAATCCATTATGCACTGATTAGGCCTCAGTAAGGATCTTACAGCCCTGGTTTGATTAATGGCAGATTATGGATATTAAACTCAAGCAGGAATAGATAACTTACTATTTTCCTCTCTTGCCTTAGGAGTACATCACCCTGTGAGTTATGGCCAGGAGTTTTTTGAGGTGCTGGGGAAGTCAGGCATGTCTGAGATTCCCACCTGACCTGACCATGCTCCCTCTATGGTGGCTACCAGCTCCCAACTTTTCCCAGTGGCTCAAGATCCTCCAATCCACATTTATCAACCTGCTTCCCACTGACAGACACGTGTCCTGCAAGGCCTGACCAGCTCCAAACCTGGAGAAACAACTGCCCTCGTTTTTTAACCCAAACCTCACCCCCCATCTCAGATGCTCTCATTTCTACGGATGCTTCGACTGTGGAAATTTATTTTCCACAATCCTCTGCCTTGGACAGAATATTGATCTGCATTTCCTGCCTACAACTGCTTGGCTGCTGCCTGAGGTCCTTCCTGCCCCACTGCCACATTCAGTGGGGCTGTCCCCACACCAAAACCATTTTCCCTGCTAGAGGAATCCTCAGTGGGATCAGCTGTAGGACCAGGGCTCTGCTCCAAGGACCATCACTCCCCGTTTGCAGAGTGAGGAGCACAGGATGGGGGCAACTGGACAAAATCTGCCTGCAGGCTACAGGAGGCTTTATTTAAGAGGAATAAATAAGAAATAAGGCTGTGATTATCTCGGGCCACTCTCCAGCTGCCACCCAGGGAAGGGGGGGAGCGTTTTTCAAATGAATAAACAAACGCGAGCGGATGTAACACGCCGAGGCACAGGGACGGATTCCTCCTCTCTTCCTGGCCAGATAACCCCGTTATCGGCACGGCGTTGGGGACTAGGAGAGAGGAGGATAGGAAGAAAACAGCAAATATGGGAAAAGGGAGAAAAAACACCCCTTGGAGAAGCCACGGGAGCGAGGAGGCTGCGTCCAGCGCCAGCCTATTCATCCCGCACGCTCCGCACTGCCAGGGCTGGGGATGAATGGGATTTACTGCCCATTAAAATAAAGCCCTTTCTGTAGTTTATAAACAATGTCGCTGCTCGGTGGGAGGTTGGACATTTTAGTTCATTAAGCAGCAAATAATCTCTGTCACTTTTTTGTTTTTAAGTTTATTTGCATGTAGGGTTGGGCCTTTTTATCCTTTCCTCCTCCTCCTCTTCCTCCTCCCCTCAGCCAGGAGTCGAAATCTTCTCCAGGCCCCGAGCCCGCTCCTCCTGTGGCTGCTGGCCAAGCCACGGAAATAATCCTGCTTATGTATCAAAAATGTTCCTTACAGGAAAAAGAAATCTGTATCTGCCTAAACCCCAGGCGTGGGCGAGGGGGGTGCCGGGGCAGCGCTGCTGGGCACACAGGGAGGCTCAGCAGCCATCCTGGGAATAGAACTGAGCCCTGGGGGAAAGCCAGAGACATCAGCAGAGACTGCCAGGTGCCAGCGTGGCCTGGGACACCGACAGGGACAGGGACACCATGATCTGAACCTATTGTGCCAGGCGGGAATGTGAGCAGACCCTTCCCTTGGCATCACCGTAACTCTGCGTGTCTGCCTGGAAATCCCACCCTGTCTGGGAGCCTCACCTTGTGCAGGGGGACACCTTGCAGGGAGGGGAGGGTGACAGGGTGACACAGCTCCAGTGAATCCCTCGCGGCACCTCAGCTGCGTGTGCCTGGCCCTTTTCCAGAGGCTGGCAGAGCTGCTTCCAGCCAGAACTCCCCAGCCCCTGGCTCCACACCAAGGCTCTGCCCGCAAACTCCTCCGGCAGCAGAGGGAAACCTGCAGGATGCTGAGGATGCTGACACCAACTGTTCCTCAAGCCTGCGGACGTCCTGCCCTAAAAACAGCCCTGGGATGGCACCGTGGAACAGCCAGGAGCTGGCTGAGGGTCCGTGGTGCCCTCTCCACCTCCAGCACCAGGCACAACTGCGAGGGAACGAGGCCACACCGGACGGGCAACACCCGGCTTGGCCTCCAGCAGCTCTAAAGATGCTCTGATGGACTTTTACAAGGGCGTGTGAACTCCCTTCCCAGCCTGGGTCAGGGATGCCCTCCTGAACCGTGTTCCCACCACGGTGCTAAGTGGCTCCCGCATCCTTCCCGGCTTCCTCTGTCACCCCCCAGTGACTCAGCCCTGCTCCCTGATGGGCAGAAGGGATCCCTGCCCGGTTATCTCGGTCTTAAAGCACTCGAGCAGACGGCAACCGTGCGAGCCATTATATCATTCACGCACTATCAAAAGCTCACACAGTGGCACTTAATTACAGCCCCGGAAGCGCAGGCTTCCTTAATAAATCAAAGAAATAAAGTCAGAGATGATGCACTGAACAGAGGGGGTGGGGTGGGGGGAATAAAGAGCTTACAGTTTCCCTCTGTGTGTCCCCTTTAGATAACAGATGCTCTCTTCTTAACCTCTCACTTCATCAGATCAGCTCCAGCTGTGTTTGGATCAAGTGCGCAGCCTGGCCCGCGTCCAGCCTGCCTGCTTCCCTGCTCCAGTGCCAGCTCCATCCCTCCGGCTCCGGGGCTGCCTGCGCTGGGGTGGCAGAAGGAGAGGAGCCCCGCCGAGCCAGGCCCTGTTTCACTGAACACATTCGACTCCACTCCTGCTTTCAGCCACCCAGCTCCTCCACCAGAGCATCCCTGGGACTCTGGGAGGGCTGAACACCAGCTCCATCAGCATCCTGAGGGTGTCCCTGGCCGGGCTCCCGGGAAGGGCAGGGGAAGCAGGAGATGTTTGTCCTTGCAGCCCCCGCGCCAGCCCACGCAAGGGTGACAGCAAACAACTTCCAGAGGCTGAGCCGAGAGCTCCGCGTTGTCCCGGCCATAAATCACGGGAGCAGCCCCCCGGGATGCCCTCGGCTCCTGCCCCGGCGCGCACCACCCACCTCTCCCTGTTTATTTGGAAGTGTCACCTCCTCGCTCCGCTGGCGCGCAGCCGGGAGCGCCGTGATGGATGGGGATCTCACGGGAGAGATCCCTGCCGGCACAGCCTCCGCACCAGCAGCCCCCCGTGCCGGGCTCGCCACGCCTGCAGCCCCGGGGATGGGGATGCCCGGTGCCGGGAATGCCCAGTGCTGGGAATGCCCGGTGCCAAAATGCCCGGTGCTGGGAATGCCCGGTGCTCTTACCCGCCCACAAAGGTGCGGTGCAGCCCAGGGCCCCAGCAGAGACAAAGCCGCTGAGAAATAAATCCCGCTGCTCCTAATCCCCCAACAGCACAAAAATAATGGAGCATTATCTCATCAGGCTTTAACCCACTAATTACCCCGGGATGGCTTAATAAGGAAGGGACACCCACCTGCCAGAGGCGGCCTAAGCCTGTCTGCTGGCCAGTTACACAACAGCACGCTGGGCATCCTTCAGCCCTCCCGGACCCACCCACGCTGGGACAGGGAAGCAGGAGCAGCCCTGTTCCCAACCTGGGGGATGTCTGAGGGAGCCCAAATATCCACAGGACACAACTGCTTCCCCAGAGTACACGTCGCTGCCCCGAACATCCCCGTGGACTCAGCTGGGAGCATGCAAGTGGCTGTCTGCTCCTGAACTCCCCAAAACTGCCCCAAAATCTCAGTGGCTCAGTGGAGGAAAGCACCTGCTCGCAGGCTCTCCACACCACCCTCCCCTCTCCAGCTCAGCTGATGAGAGATCATCCCACATCCCCCTTGGGCACATCCCGATGCTCCAAGGGACAGTGTGGGGAGCAGGCTCTGAGATGGGTTTAAACCCTGTCCTGGCAGCTTGACCTGCAGGTGCCAGGGGCTGTTCCTAACCCACCTGCAAGGCCAACATCTCCTCACCGCAAGAGCCCAAATCACAAGCAGCTTCAGCAAACCTTAGCCAGGGCTCCCCACGAGCCCACGTGTCCCGCTCGGTGAACGGAGCTGGCGTGTGAAAAGTGAGCCGGGCAGAGGGGAGCGCTTGGGTTACAGCCGGGAGCAGCCACGGCGGGGCTGGAGAGGGCTCTGACAGCTCCTGGCTGCTCCCTGGGCAGCGATATCTCCAGATCTCTTACAAATAAATATCATTGCTCATTATCTCAGCATTAAAGTTACATGCTGGGCGAGATGGGCACTGAGCTTTCTCTCGCTAATCTAAAACGGATGCCAGCGCTTCCATTATTAATCTCCCGGGTCCCTGCCGCTCCATCGCTGCCAGCTCTGCCACCGCCACCCCACGTCCCCACAGGACAGGGGACAGTGGAGCAGCTCCACAGCCTCTCGGTTCACACGTGGCCTGGCAGCTTCACTGCCCGGCTCCTGGGAGGGGTAAAGCCTCCTCCAGTGCCAGGGCTTGGAGTTTCCTGAGGTTTGCCTTCGCTGAGCCCATTTCCACACGGTAAGATGAGCATGAGGCAGTGGGGACACTGGAAGTTCCCCGCTCCGTGTCGGCACAGAGTGCAAGGATGCGCAAGAGCATCCAGGAGAGCTCCCCTCAAACCTTCAGCCTGACGAGGCTGGTGCCTGGGGCCCTGCTAAGTGTGGAGCCCCAGGGAAGATCCCTGCAAGAAAACCTCCTGGCACAAACAAAACCGAGACCAAAACCCCTTGGTGGTTGCGCTCAGCCCGGGAGCAGCACCCCAGCGTGCCACAGACCGGATCACGAGCCGCGAGCACGTGCCTTGCAAGGCGCCGAGCGGGTTTGACGCCCACATCCTGCCCTATCCCGGGCTCCTGCTCCAGCCTGGCATGGAGCTGAGCTGCTGCAGGATGTGGCAGGGCACTGCCCTGCTGCCCACGCACATCAGCGTGGCAGCAGCCGCTTCCTGCGACGCCAGAGGACGGTGAGTCACCGGCACGGAGCTGCACAACTCGTCCCGGCCCTCTCTGCAGCTGCAGGGCCACCAGGGCCCAGCTGCAGCTTGAGGGCAGGGATGGATGGCAGAGCCACGGGAGATGGGCTTGTCCCTGCTGCTGACAGCACACACGGCAGCCCCGATGCCCAGAGAGCTCAAACTGGACACTGGTCTGATACAGAGAGAATGCCCCAAAGCCTCAGTGCAGGAAGTTTCCCTTCCCCTGACCACACACAGATGCACCAGGAGAGAAACAAGAAGCAGCTTTTCCCATTTCTCCACGCTTAGTGCCCGAGGCATCCACCCAGTCCCCGCTCCCAGCACCATGAAATCACCCACCAGAGCCCCAAGTCACAGCGAGGTGAGAGCACCCATCACCCCGGCTGCTCCCTTCCCTTCATTTCTCCTTTCAAAGAGAACAATTAAACTTCAGCCCTTTTGTTATTTATACCAGACCCTGACCTGGCATCCTCCTGGCTCCTGATCCTTGCCATCACATCTTACCAGCCCCCAGCCATGCTCCCAACCGTCCCCACGGGATGAGGGTTCCTTGTGCCAAGCCCTCTCTTGCCAGGGGGGACGTTTCCTGCCTGCCCTGACGTCAGGCAGCCGCGTCAGGGAAATGAATGTGGATTTCAACATCCTTTGGTTCATCAGCTGCTCCTTTCGACATCCCCACGGCAAACCCCCAAAAAAAGCACACCCCGTCACTCCCCCGCAATCCTCCTTCTGCTCACTTGGCTTCATCCAGGAGAGTGTTTGTCACCTCCAAATAAATATTTATTAACCGAGCTGCAGGTGTCTGGGGCTTCCCACCTCCTCTGCTCTCAGCTGCGCTGACAGCGGAGCTGTGCCGAGCTCCCAGATGTCAGCTGGGAGCAGCTCCGGGAGTGTTCCTGCCGCCTGCCTGGAGCCCAGCATCCAAAGAGCTGCTCCAATCTTCCCACTAAGCCCAGCAGGAATGCTTTGGACATCAGAGTGGCAGCACGAGTGGATCCAGGGGATGAGGGATTGAAAGGTGGTGGTGGGAAGGAGCCTTCCTTGGGCTTCTCCTCCTGGCAAAATCATGGGCAGAGTGAAGGAACACAAGCCCAAAGGCAAAGGGTCACTCCTGCAGGACTGGCTCTCCCCAGCTCTGCTACCACAAATGTGGGATAAAGACTTTCTGAGCAACAGAGGAATGGGAGAAAAATGAGAGAAAAAGAGGAGAAAGTTTCAAGCAAACTGCCTGCAGCACAGGGTGGTTTGGCTGTGGGAACGGAAACCTTCCCAAGCCACAGCCCTGGGCATCCCTGATCCCCAGCCAAGGGACAGCAGGAGCCACAAGAGAAAGGAAAGCAGGAACCCAAGATTTAGTGGTCCACCACAACGGGGGAGATGCTTACGCCAAGGACAGCGTGTAGAAGGGACACAAGGGTCCCTGTCCTCTCTGGGGACAGTCCAAGGCCACCACGCCACCCTTGACGCACAAAGCAAAGGGATTTGGGCACCTCCGATGCCCTTGGGGACACCACTGGGCTCCTGTCCAGCACAGCCTCCCGCCCAGGGTGATGATAAATTCGAGATTGGGAAACGCTCAGGCGCTGCCACAGACGCGGGGAGCGTTTTCAGAGTCTGGCCTCTCCTCCCCCTGCCTCCCCTGTCACCGCTGTCACCTCGTCCCCTTGCTCCCTCCCACCCCCTTCGAATTAGCAGCCATCGACCTCCTCCCCCTGCGGAGCTGACATTAATCCGGCGATGTTTGTTTAACAACAGTCCCCATTGATCTGCAGCCTGATCCTCCGAGTCAATACAGGCTTTTGCCAGGGCCTGGAGTGCAGGATCTGGCTCTGGAGAGGCCCATCAAGAGAAAGGCTGTGCAGGCTGATAGGATCAGATGCTGTCAGTGCTGCTCTGGGACCCATTAGCTTTAATTAGCTGATGATGCTGTAGAGGCCACATAAAACAATGAAGGGGATTGATCCCTCGTGTAACACTATTGACAGTGGAGCTGCATCTGGGATCAGTTTGGTGCCGGATGCATCTGTAGGGTCTATAAAACCAAGGCCTGTTTTCTTTTTCTGGTTTGTTGGGTTTTGGGGTTTTTTTAGCTTTAATTTTAAAATACCATCATAGTAGGGCTGCTAGGTTAAAAGCAAGGGAGAAAAAAAAAAAAAAAAGGGGAAAAAAGCCAGGGAGCAGGGGAGCCTGGTTAGGGCACATCTAAGCACTTCCACATCCCTCCCTGCCAAAGACCCTCCTGTGGATTGCACACGCCGGTCATTAGGTCATTAAGGCACTGCTTCCAGGTCACTGTCATTATCCCATTTGGAAAACAAGCCATCAGCTCTCCATGTCCTTTGCTCTGAAGGGCACACCAGTCCCTGAACCACCTGCGTTCTGCAAAGCCCTTTTCCTCTGCACAGTGTCACCCACCACCCCTGCAAAGCCCTTTCCCTCTCCAGTGTCACCTACACCTGCAGCAAGGAACCAAGGTCCCCCAAGGACCACAGAGGGAACCCTAAAACACCGGGATGTCGCAGGGAGCTCTTCCATTTTCAACTGCCCTGCTGCAATCAGAGACACTGAGGTGGAAAAAAGACCTGAAGATCATCCAGCTGGGCATCTCCATGTGCCCACACCACATGGGGATTTCTCCTGGGGGCCTGAGATGCCGGTAGCCAAATGTCTTTATGCCCCAGGTACTTCAAACCTACAAACAAAGAAAATCGTGTGAACTCCCTTCAAACGAAGAAATCCCAGTGGGATGAGCCCACAGGCACTACAAGCAAGCAGAGGGAAGTGACAACCTCCCCAGACACCTCCCAGAGCACTGGGAAACAAGAGGTTTCACCTCCCACAAACTCCACCCTCGAGCCTCCAGCATCCAGCAGATGCAGAACCACATCCCTGCTGAGCTACAGCTCGGGGATGCCAGTCCAGAAACAGATCCAGAAGATGAAAACTCCCCTGAGCAGGCAGCAAGTTTTCCAAAAGGGTGCCAAGAGGAGCACAGGGAGCACAGGAGGACCATAGCAGAGCTGGGGACCACAGCAGAGCATCCCTGATCACAGCAGAGCATCCCTGACCACAGGAAAGCATCTCTGACCACAGCAGAGCATCCCTGATCACAACAGAGCATCCCTGACCACAGGAAAGCATCTCTGACCACAGCAGAGCATCCTGGATCACAACAGAGCATCCCTGACCACAGCAGAGCATCCCTGCAGAGGTCAATCCTTGGAGGTCCCTGGAGCCCTCTCTCACCACAGCAGCTACAAAAACTCCCTCAAAACTCTCCAAAAAGGGGAGACAGAGAAAACTCATCCCCTCAGCCTTCTGGGGCAGGCAGTCTGAAGCCTGAGTGCAGCGTCAGGGCATGGAATAGCCAGGCAGGCGAGGCACGGAGCGGGCAGGGAGGCGGGCAGGGTGTCGGGGCCAGCGCATGCCAGCCCGCCGGCCCTGCCGGCTGACACCCCGGCCTAACGCTTTCCAGATGTGGCTGCAGGAAGACAGAAGCAGAGCTGTTCCCTGCTGAGGAAGCTGGAAACGCTCAGAGATAATGTGGAATTCCTGAACGGGAGCCAGCGCCGGGCCGGGGCTGGGGCGCAGGGACAGCCAGGGAGAGGCAGCGCGCCGGGGCCGACACAAAACTCCTCTCTCTTTTGTGCGTGTGTGTGTGTGTGTGTGTTTTATTTCGGGAACTCTGCATGTAAAAGCCCTTAATTTATACGCTGTGTGGGTTGCCGGCTGTACCCAACAAATGGAACATTTTCTCCATCCCCTTGTGAGTGTGATAAACAGCCGCTGCGCAGAGAGGGAACAGAGCCTTTTTCTTCCCCGTGATAAATACGCTCCCAGCAGCTCCCAGCTTCTTGGCTTGCAGATTATTATTTTTTCCTCTTCTCCAAGAGGGAGGCCTCGGCCCCCTGGCCGGGTAGCCAGCCCAGCACCAGGCAGGAGAGCAGTGGGTGCTGCTGGGCCCTGCCTGCACTGCCTGGCTCACCTTGCGACCCCTTCCTGGGAAAATGACACAGTCCTGTAGCAAACCCCGCCACCAGACACCTACAGGGACCAGTCCCTGTCACACCCCACGCGGAGACGGGCACCCATCCACTGCTGTCCCACTCCAGCTCCCTCTCCAGGGTGCTACAGAGGGGACACTCCAGGCCAGGGTGGTGGCACAGTGGCACCCACGGCCACGCCAAGCAGCTCCTTCGGGAGCACCCATTTCGTGCCCAAACTCTGCCCAGATCCTGGCTGAAAGGAACTTCAGAGAGCCGAAGCCCAGGACAAGTAAACTTTCATCCAAAATCAGGGGGTTTTGCCATTTCTGACTGAGGCAGATATCCTGGACAAACAGCATTTCCTGCGGTATTTCAACACTTTTTTCAAAGCAATCTTTTCTCAGAGACAGCAATCTCAGAATGGGTTCCAGGAACATGGATGGGCTTTGGAGCAGGCCCAAGAGGACAACAACCACAGGAATCAGGAGGGTCTCTTGGAGCATCACTGGGTTCTAGGTCAGCTGGCATGAGGGGCCAGAACAGGGCTGGCACAGGCACGGGTGACACGGGGCAGGGACAGGACCACAGCAGCAAAGCACTGCTGAATTCAACCAAGAGTCTCCACACTGGCAGCCCATGGAAATTGGGGTACCCCAAGTGGGGTGATGGTTCTTCTCATTTGTAATGCAGCAGATGGGGAGCTCAGTCCACTGTTCCAGCAGCTTGGTTTATTTAATGTTTCCCCAAAAAAGAGGACGTTGCTCAAGATAACTTTGGGTGCAGCACTGGGGAGACCTTGGCATTGTGGTTTTGACACCCAACTCCTGACAGCGTTCCCTGGGGCATCAGTGGGAATGGGATGGCTCAAGGTCAGCTCAAGGGATGCTCTGGGACCCTCCACGCAGGCAGCAGGTAAAGCTCTGGTCCAAAACTCCTCCAGTGACCCTGGGTGACCGCTGAGGGGTCTCCTGTGACTCCAAGAAGACATTTCTGAGTGCTCCCCCCAGCCTGTCCCCCAGTGTGGCAGAAAGTCACAACAGAATAGGTTAAAGAAGGCAATTCCTCCCCAAAACAGCCCCTTGGTGATCAGGAAGGGGCTTCAGTCAGTAACACCAGAACACGCCCAGGAGTCCCCTGGAGAGAGGGAGCTGAGCCAGAGGGGAGACCCTGAGGAGCAGTCTGGGAACAGGGACCACCCCCTGGCCTTCCCACCTGGGCATCCAGGGATCTTTACACCGACACCTCCATGGATCCTGACCCCACCACCCCAAGGCTGAGCAGCACCCAGTGCCCAGACCTCCCTAGCTTCTCTGGGGATGCCAATTCCATATGGATTTTCCACACCAGTTACATCTTTATTTCCTCTGGGGACAATCCATGGGGAATGGCCGCTCCTCAGCTGTGCCTCCCACCCTCCCCCTGCCAACGTAGCTGGGCAGGGGTGAGGGGAGGCCAACGAGCAGCACCACGGCAGAGGCTCCCGTCAGTGATATTCCAAACAGATCCCACGGCTCTCCTTTTAACCTCAGCTAGCGAGCCAAAGTCCTTGAATTATCCACCCCAGCGCACCCCCACCTCCCTGCGGCTCTGCTGAGCCCCCAGAGCCCCCTTGGGAACGGCTGCCCAGCCTCCCAGCCCAGCCCTGCCAGCATCCCTGGCCGTGGACAGGCAGCAGAGCTGATGCTGATGGGCATGAAGGTCAGCGGAGAGGGAAGGTCGGCTCCGGCAGCCCGCGGGCAGCAGCGCCCGCTCCCTGCCCTGCCCTGCCCGCGCCGCCCTGGCCCTTCCCAAACCCAGCCCGGGGGGCTGCTAGGGCACAGCTCAAATAAAAACCCTGGAAATTCATCGCTGGGGGAGCGGCAGAGGAAAGCAAAGGCAGGGCTGAGCCCACTCCGAGCAGCGCTGCCGGTGCCACCGCTCCCTCCCTGCTGCCGCCGCCGCCGCGAAAGCCAAACGGGCTGCCTGGCAGCTGCTCTGCCACCGCTCCGCTCTCCAGGGAATGTCGGAGTCTCTGGCAAGCTCTTGGAGCAACGGGATGATCCAGGATGCTGTTTGCCACAGCACGGTGTGATTCAGAACGATTTGATGCATCCAGCACGGGCAGCGACCCTCCAGCCAGCCACAGCCGTCCCGTTCCGTATTTCCCCCGCTCACTGCTGGGGGAAACTGAGGCACAGAGGGACCCTACCAGGGGACAACAACCCACACGGCCCATATCCCCCCACAGCAATCCTACCCCTGCGTGGCTGCAGCGCTCCCTCAGCAGCGCGAGCCCAGCGGGAACAGCCACGTCCCCAGCGCTGTCCCCAGCCACTGCGGACCCCAGAGCCGTGCCCAAGTGTCCCCTGTGCTCCCATGTTCCTGCCAGTGCAGAGAGGGTGCCAGGCTCAGCAGTGCCACACGGCGCCCATCCCTGCCTGCCAGCCTGCACGTGTGCACGCACGCGTGCAAAAAAGCCGCCCGTAATCCCCCTGACATCTGCTCTTCCCCGCATCCACCAACCGCGGGAATTCCTCAGTTCCTCACGCAGCGAAATGCGGGGTGCGCACATTTCCGCAGGGCACGACTCCTTCCCAGCCCAGCTCCAGGATTCCCGGCACCCGTGGAGTTTGCAAAGAGGAAAACACAATGGCCAAGGCAGACGTGGCTGGATGGAGGAGAGGAAAGCCACATATCCACAGACACAGACGTGGGAAGGAGCCTGCGTCCAAGTGGGATGAAAATCCCAACCTTACTGCTCTACCCTTCCATCTCCCCACTTCTAAAGGTGGGTTCAGCTGCTCCCCTCTCCATGGAAGCAAAACACAGCCCTGAGGAGAAGGACAAAGCCACCACGAGTGCCATCCCTGCTCCAACACCTCCTCCCGGCCGGCGCGTGGGCGACGGGGGCTCCAGCCCGGGCTGTCGCTTGTGATTTGTGGTGTTAATATTCCAGGGGAGAGGCACCAAGGGGTGACAACGGCAGAGGAGAGCCAGCTCTTGGAGGGTCATAGCTGAAGGCAAAGCGGTAACACTGATGGATCCCAGGATCTGGGCAGCAGGGGGTGGAGGAGAAGAGAAGAAAGCGGGTGAGGAAGGCTGGCTAACAGCACAAACACAAAACTCGGCCTCCACATGAGCTCGTTACAGTTTAGGGATGGAGCATCAGCACCTCAGAGAAGGACCAGGATGGCAGGAGAGCCAGGCAGCACCAGGATGAGGCGGCAGGCCTGGCTGCTCCTGAAGGATTGCTCCCTAACGCTGGCACCATTTCCCTGGCAGCAGCCGCCAGAGCTGCACTGATGCAGCCCCAACCACAGGCATCACCTGCTGAGCCTGTCCTGGCTGCCCCACTGCCCCCACCCCGCTAATGCCCCGCCAGCCCGGCCTGAGCCGAGCCCACTCGACAGCCGGAGCCCTTTTTTAAGACCTGCAACCCTTGAGAGGCTTAAAGACAAGAATATCTCGATTATCCGTGCCCGCAGCTTAAAGGCCGGGAATTACCGGCGGGGGCACCCAGCACCCCTCGGTGGCATCCCCCCGCTGCCGGCCGTGCCTCTGCTCCCAGGGGATGACAAATCTCCACAAACCCCCCCCCGTAATCGCCACCCCATCCCCTCGCCGGCGCTTTTCACACCTCCCATCAGCAGCCAGGCATGTGCGCCTGGCAGCGAGCCACAGCGCGGCCCGCCGCGCAGCCCAGACGGTAACATTTTGCTGGGAAAAAGGGCAATTTAATTATCCTGTTCTTCTGTTTCATGACAACACAGGAACACGCTGCTCAGACACGGAAAGCGCCGTGCGGGCAAGCAGCATTCCCGCCCGGAGCTTCCCGGAGACGGCTCCTGGCTTCCCGCTGGGGAAGGCGAGCACGGGGATGATGGGGTTAAAACAAAGCCCCAAACCTCCAGGTTTTTCGAGAGTCCAAAGAAGCAGGGGAAAACGTTTTTGTTGTCCAGCTGCAACGCTTCTTCCGAGCTCAAAGCGAGCTCCGAGTGTCATCTGGGGGCTGTCTGGCCACGCCGGTCTATTTTTACAGGGGAAAATGGTATTTTGAAGGGGAAGGTTGAGCAGAAGAGGTATTAAAAATACTGCAGCCCTCTGTGGGCAGATCAAACTTCACTGAATTCAGCCAGACTTCACAAACCGTGTCTGACCTTCCAAAGCACCACTTAGCAGAAAATTTACTACTAAAATATATTAAATAATAGAAAAAAATACTCAAAACCACCCCTTAAACTCAGCTTTAGCCACGGGTGAGGGGTGAAGGCAGGAGTCTGATGTCTCTCCCGGTGGGGGGGTTGTAGTTGGGACCATGCAGAGTAGGCAGTGCTGGCCCTGCTCTGTCCCCCGTGAGGGACACAAGGACAGAGAATGCTGCCAGGAGCAGCCCCTGTTCCACGGTGTGGGCAGGAGAATCCCGGGATCCTGGCTGGGCTGGGTGAGGAGCAGCACGTGTCCCCTGGTGTTTGTTGTGACAGCAGCTCCATTAGCACCCAGGAGCCAAGCTGCCTTCCCAAGGACACGGCACAGACGCTCTAATTAGTGCTTTAACCCTAATTAGTACGTTAATGAAATCTGTTGGCTGGGAGGGAGCAGGTGTGAGAGGATGGAGGGGGAGCTGCGGTGTCCCCTGGCTGAGCCAGGTCTGTCCCAGCTCCCCAGGTACCTCTGCCACAAGAGCTGCAGGCACAGCGAACGAGTGGGAGAAGGAATAAAGGGACTTCTCAGGTAGGGAAGTCACAGAAGGACAAACAAGTCGGTGTGGGGCACACCAGTGTGCCAGCTCAATCCCAAGAGCCACCCAGAAGCCTGGCACTAGGAAGTTCCCACGCCCCGGTGAAACTCTGGTGAAAATCTCAGCGATGAGCTGGCATGTCCTGGGCACAGGAAGTTACCTGGCTCACAAACAGGTGACAAACAGCGAGCTCTCTGCCCACCCAGGAGGGCTGGCAGTGGCACTTTGGGGACACCAGCCGACGGGCTGCCCTGCAGGGCAATGTGGGGGAGCACAGGAGCTTCCCTCCAGGGTTCCCTCAAAAATCAATTGGCACTCTCACGGGTCCTCTGGTTTAATCTTCCCTCCCTTTCCCCCCTCCAGGAGCAGAAGGCTCAGAGGCAGGTCAGACAGCAGAGCCACTTGGGCAGTACCCGATGTGACAGAGGACGCCCCGTGGCCAACGCCTGACACCAGGCTGGGTGACAAAAGGCATTTCTCTGCTCGGAGAAATCCTTCCCCCCACGCCCGCTGGGGAGCAGCCAGAGCTCTGCTTCTCGCAGGGCCAACCAGCCGTGCATCAGCAGCTCCATCCACCCTCTCCTCTCCTCCTGCTGCCGGGGAAGGACGGGTTAAGCTGCCCCTGCACTGCCCCGGCCCCAGGCAGGTGCTCCGCAGGAGCCAGGGGCAGCTCAGCCCCCAGTGCCTCAAGGCCTGGGCTGGCCGGTGCACAGCTCATGATGGCCAGCTCTGATGGACACCGGAAAAGCTCTGATGGATGCTGGAATAGCTCTGATGGATGCCCAGGACAGCCACAGCAGGGAATGCCCCGCCTGGGCACACCTGCCCTCGCTGTGACAGTGAGGGACCACGGGGGGACAGGCCCTGTGACCGCCAGCTGACCCCCCTGAGCTGGCTCGGGGTCAGAGTGACCCCACACCTGAGCTGGTGGCCAGGGGCACTGCCAGTGCAGCTCCACCTGCTCCCTGCCCCGCACCCACAGGAGCCTTCCCTGGCCTCCCGATGGCTCCGGCGTCATCGGGGCCACCCCCACGCACAGGCTGAAGCAAAACCACTCCAAAGTGCACCTCCCACCCCTCCACCTCCTCTCCCTCAGCGTTTGCAGATGGGCTTTACTCATCCCCCAGCCCGGAGCTGGCTCCAGCTCTGCTGTACGAGCAGGGCCACGCTCGTCCCTAGGAGCGTCTGAATGGGAAATAAGCAACAGGAGTCCAGACTTCAAGGCTGGCGGCTTTAGATGTCATTTGGGTTGTTTTTTTCTTAATCAGATCCATTGTCAACCCACAAAAATGTGCCTCTGACACCCTGGGGATGCGTATTCCTGACGCTGTCTCGGGAGCAGCAGAAATGCAGATGATTCAGCTCCAAAATTATCGGCAGTGGGATGCAAGCCTCCAAGCAGATCCCTGGCTATTCCTGGGCAAAAGCTCAAAGCCGCCCTTGCATGTCTCCCCTCCCCTTGAAACCAGAGCAGAGAGTGTAATTCCATATTCCCTTATTTTTCGCTGTGCATACATTCCGGTTTCTCCCAGCCCTGCAGGGAAGGAACGGTGCTGGAGCTCCAGGGGCGGCTGCCCCACTCCCGGGCCATGGCTTTGCTGGCTGGCATCCCTGCGTGCCAGCAGTGCCAGGACGGACAAACACGACCCCAAACACGACCCCGTTGGCCTTTCCCATCTGCCAGGAGGGTTTGTCCCGACTCCTGCTGGGCTTGGGCGACGGCTGCTATTTTCTCCTTGTTTTCCTAGACATTGACACTTCCTCCCTGCACCCACAGGATGGTTTCCAGGCTTCAATTCTCTTCCCTATGGCAACAAAAACCCAGCCAGGAAACCTCAACCCACTCCCTCAACTCTCCCGCAGGGGAGAGGGGTGGGGGAAGCTCCAGCCCCTCTGGGCCGGTCACTCCAGCTCGACACAAAACTACTCGAAAGCAAAACTTTGGTGATAATTACAAAGCAAACTCGCTACAGGTGTGGCTCACCTGGGTCCAAGGTGGCCAGGAGTGTCACCAAACCCCAGGCAAAGCAGGGGGACACCAGGAGAAGGATGGGATTTGCAGAAATCCCTGTTGCACATCCACCCCAGCCCAGATTCTCGCAGATGCTAGGCTGGAGCACTGGATTGATCCAGCCTGAGGCTCCCCTGCTCCAACAGCATCCCAGGGATGCTGCTCCATGCACACACTGCTCCTAAAATACCCAAATTGCTAGTCAGGGAAAGGCCAGAGCAAGGAGTGGGTGTTGAAGAGGAAACGGGGAGGAAGGATGAGAGAGCAAACAAATCATATCAACTCAAATCAAAGCAGGCCACGGAAATGATTACGCTTAAGCTTTTCACGCCTGGTTAATTTTTTTATTATTCAAACGAATTCCTGTTTTTGTTTTGCCTCCTTGAAGGAAGAAGCAGAGGGGAGAAAGCTCCTCCAGCAAGCCCAGATAATAATCACTGGGAATAAAGGCTTCCTGATCCAACAATGGGAGACAATTAGCACGAGCTGAGGTGCAGGAGCATCTTTAACCTACCCTGCCTTGTCAAAACAAAAAAAGAAACACTTTGCGGGGAAAAGGGCTGAAATTAGGGATTTATTTGAGGTGGGAAGTCCACACACCTCGGGACTGCATCGCACACTTTGCTGCCACATCAAAAGACATTTTGGGATCTCCAGGGAAAACCGGTCCAGGGATGGGACCTGAGGATGCTCAGCGAGTGAGCAGTGAGGACACCCTGCAGCAGGCAGGATGTGACCCTGAGGTGGCCGCTGGGCTCACAACCCCACTCCCATCTCTATTTTCAGTTGTGTCTCTGCTCGGGACTTTGGTGTCTTTGCTTTTTCCCAGCGCTCCCGCGCAGGTCCCACAAAGCCACCCACCAGCCTTAGAAGGATTTTCTCCCTCCAGGACAGTTCTTCAAGGCCAACAGAGGGATGAAACCCTTCCAAACCCACCAAGCAGCAGCTGAGATGCTTCTCCAGCTGCTCAGCCCGAGGAGGAGCAGCCTCTCCCCCTCTGCAGCCGCTGCTCCTTTAACTGTGCTGTCAGAGGCTCCGGGAGAAAACACCCGCGCTGCAAATCCAACTGTGCGTCATTCAGCTCTCATTTTGATTGTTAAAAATTCATTAATGAGAGCAGATTGGTATTATATCGCTGCCTTAATTAAAGAGGGCTACGGAACAGCATTTTAAATAGCAATGTCATTTTCTAATTGACACAGCTACATTATAAAGAAAAATACTTAAACAGAACTTGAAACCGAGCTGGTTTCTTCTGATGGCAGAGCTCATTTTGGCTTCAATTTTTAATCTGCTCATAAAATATTTACGGGCAAGGGAAGGGATAATGTTTCTCCAGGTGTACAGTTCCCCTCCCCCGGCCCAGGCCCCTGGGACGCTGGTGAGGGAGGAAGGCTCCAGCATCCAGGGAAGCTGCTCCTCCAGCCTCCTCGTGCAGGATCCCACGGCTGCATCCCTTCCTAAGCCCCAGGGGACTGGGAGACCCCAAGCCCTGCTCCACCTACATCTTTGCAGTTAAATCCCACTAGAGTTTAATGGAAAATGTGCTTTTTTTGCTGCTTTTCCTGGGCCCAGCATTTCTTCCCCAAGGGCAGAGGGATGACAGGGACGAGCACATCTGTGCCTGAGGCGGGTTCCAGAACTGGCAGGGTCCCTGTGGGCTTGCTGGGGAGACACAGGGATGTGGGATGGGGATGCAGGACAGCTCAGGCCAAAGGCATCCCGTGTCAGGCCACGTTCAGACACCACATCTCCCCCTCTCACAAGGCAGACACTCAACACCATCCTCCCCTTTTTAATGTGTTTCATACACAAACTTCCTACGGCCGACAGCTAATTCCACACATCTAAGAGCACAGATTCCTCCTGTTTTCCTTTTAGGAAAAAATCCGGTCACCACTTCAAGCAAATCAGGGAAGAACACAGCTCCGTAGGCCTGGATGTGAATTCCTCCGCGAGGCAGCGCGTCCCCCTCTCCCCACCCCGCACGCAGCGCTCCGGGAAAGCAGCCCCCGCTCACGCCAGCGGGAGGTTTTTTCCACCGGCATTAGTGGAAATTAGTGGCGTTAGTCCACGGCTGCGCTTCGCCAGCCAGCCGGGGTGAACTCACGGCAGAGCCGTCCGCACGCCAAGCCCACCGCAGCCGGCAGCACCGCGCTTTGGCCGCCGCGCGCGGAACAAGCACGAGGGCAGGGTGAGCCAGAGGACAGGTTGCTCAGAGGCTTAAACTCTGGATCTAACTCTCACCAGCGTTCCAGATGACCTTCCAGATCCTAGAGGCACCCCTCCGCCCTGCCTCAGTTTCCCTTCTTGCCCGCTCCCTTTTTTTCCAGGCGCTTGTAGAGCGTCCCCAGCCTGAGGGGTGGAGGGATTGGGGGGATGCTCCACCCAGCCGCGGGGGTTTGGAGCATCCCTCACCCTCTGCCTGTCCACAACAACTTCCAAAAGCAAAACATCAGCAGTCCACAGGGTGGCTTGGCACGGCTGTGCTGTTTTTCCAAGATTAGGAAAACCGACAGGAGGGGAAGCATCAACTTCTCAGCGCCTCCTTCTCCCTCGCTCTCCGAGGGAGGGCTGCTCGCCTCCATACCCCATGGATGCCCGTGGGAAGCAAAGAGCAGGAGCTGGCACCATACAGGACGAGCCCAGGGAGGTGGCAACACACCCACCCCACTGCTGGAGGATCCAGACCAACCCCTTCCCCATCCAAGCCTCCCTCTGCCACCATCCATCCCGTGTTCCCGTGGCTTCCCCTCCTGTCGCGAGAGGGTGAGGCTGTCCAGCTGGCTCGTGGAGGATCTGGCCAGGCTGTTTAATCAGGGAGAGTGATTCGGCCGTAATTTCTTCTGATAAAGTATTACAGATGCTGCATTTTGAGCCATCTGGCAGCAGCCCACGTTTCCTGCCTCTGCTTCTCGCGCTCTCGGGAGGAGAGGGGAGAGAGGGATCAAAAATGAAAGGCAGGACGGCAGGGAGGGCTGTACCGGCATGGGAAGGGGAGCAGGGAAGGAATTCCCAACTCCCATTCCTCCCCAAATCACACTGCCCATCCCACAGGTGCTGCTCAGCAAAGGATGGGACAAGTGAAGAGCACATCCATGTCCCCGGGAAAAGCAGAGCGAGTGGGGCTGGAGCTGCTAAAAGCCAGGGCAGGGACAGAGCCCTCGGACCATCCTCCTCAGCTGGGAAACCCTCCTGGAAGGGTGAAACCCCCTTCTCCCTGCCTGCCCCACACTTCAGCCCCAACACAGGCACCGATGGGGGTCCCCAAACCCTCGACTC
This sequence comes from Tichodroma muraria, assembly GCA_013390105.1. NCBI lineage: Eukaryota > Metazoa > Chordata > Aves > Passeriformes > Sittidae > Tichodroma > Tichodroma muraria. Next base: position 55,551 of record WAAG01041926.1, read on the forward strand.
CGGTCACAACATGGGGAAAATCATCTGCACCCGTGCTCACCAGAGCGAGGCAAGCCCAAAACCAAACAGACCCGAGTCCATCCAGCCTCACAGCAGTGAGTAATTTACCCTGAGCCGAGCAATCCGGCGGCGCAGGGGGAGCCTCTGCAAACAAGAGGCAGCTCCTTCGGATTTAGCCGAGCCTGAGCAGAACCACATTAAAAATAACTGAAGGGAAGGGCTCGCACTTCATTACTCTCGACAGAACTGGGTCTTGGTCATGCCAAGGATCTGCTGGGGAGCCCTCACAGCCCTGCCTTGGGCCTCTCAGGTGTGAGGCCAAAGGGATGGGAGCCGGGGGATGCAGGGGGCTTTATTTCCCACTTTTCCCTCACCTGCTGTTGCAAAATGTACAAATCCCTTGTGCCCGGCATCCCCTGCATCCCTGCTCTCAGCAGCGCATCTCTGCATCCCGGGGAGATGGGGATGGTGCTCCAGCAGCACACAGAGGCAGCAGAGATGCTCCTGGCTTGCCAAAACACAGGAGATGCCTCGGCAGAGGGCTCCTGGGATGTGTGGGGCCAAACCCCTGAAGTTCCTTCGCGAACCACAGAGAGTTAAAGGCTGGCCCAGGCCCCGCAGCACGAGCTTTATGCATATGTAGCCAATGTAATACAATTATGCATTAATCTATAACTAACAGCCACGGTAATACAACATTACAGTAGGTAGATTATCCCATCTCCTGTCATTTATTATTGTTATTTGTAATCCATTAGTGTCCAGAGCCGGACTGGGGTCAGAGTGCAGTGTCCTGGCACGCTTTCACCCGCCCCAGAAGGAGCAGGAGGATGGAAGACCCTCCTGCTGTGGGGCCAAGTCCTGCCCCACAGTGAGTCCTGGGCAGGGATCTGCCTGCCTGTTGGCACCAGGACAGTTCTCAGGGCTTGGGTTCCTAATGGGATACATCCACCAAAACTGGATAGAGCCACCACGGCTTTGCCCACTGTTCCCTGACCCAAAATGCTGGGGGCCAAACAGGATGAGGGGCTCAGCAGGAATCTGGGAGCCCAGGGGCCAGACCACCACCACACCATCACCATGGACCCATCCCAGGTGCCTTTGAGGAGAGGGAACAAAGCCCAACTGGTTCCACACTGCCACCAATTAATCTTGATCGACACCACCCTCCGGACTGAGTCATCCACCCGAAGTCAATTAACATTTTTATTAAATCACGCAGGAAAATTAGGAGCGTTATTACTTCTCTCCGATTCAACACGGGTTCTGGGTTCCCCCACCATTCACCGTGTGGGAAAACATCCCGGCATCTCCGGTTTAACCGTTTCTTCCCACTGGCACTCCCCATCCCAAAGCAGCCCTTTTTGCATAGCCTGGAACTAAATCAGGCTGGTCTTTATGGGAGGGAAACCAGATCCCTCGAGGGAAACTGTGACAGCTGGAGATGCTGCTGCCCAGGGAAGGAGGACTGGGTGCATTCCTGGACACCCAGAGCGTGCCACAGGCAGCAGCAGCGATCCAGACCCTGGAGGGACCCCCTGGGTTCAACCAGCTCTGTTTGTGTCACCCGTGTCACCAGCACAGCCCCTGCACGGAGCTGGATCTACCTCAGGAAGTTCCCTGGGAGGGAAAGGCAGATCCATCTGCACCGCAGCAGCAGCCGGGGATCAAGGCACATTTCTATCCATCCTTACACCCATCCCACCCTGCCATGTCTGCTGCACGCAGGATTATATCACCCCCACTGCTGCAACACAGGCAGCTAAATTCAACAGCCTTTTATTTCTGGTTCCCACATGATGCAAGCAGATCTGCCAGAGAGCAGGGAGGGGATCTCTGGAGAAGGGATAAAACCCAGTGTGTGCACAAGCCAGACCAAAAGGCTTCCCCCAGCGCAGCACATGAATCCCGTGGCTGCTCAGTGGGCTACAACAAGAGGAAGGGTCTCCTGACACTGCCTGAATTAATATTTGCTCGAAGGGAAAGCCCAAAAGCTCCCACAGGGATCACGACTCCGTCCTGCTGGGGACTGGGATGCGGAGTGCTTGTTCAGAAGAGCACTTAATGTGACTGGGTCAGAAAATTATTTCCCAAGGATGAATGCTCCTATGATGGAGTATTTCCCAAGGACGAATGCTGATTGTTTCCAAAGTCTGATCAATTTGAGCCATATTTCCTGTGGAAGGAGCAAGAGGAAGGAGAGGAATTTCCATCTTGCAATTAAATTCCAAAAATCATGCCTTTTTCTCCCAAACCAGCACAAAAGCACGGTTTGAAATCTCTGCGCTTCCTGCCAGTGGGGAAGACTCCAAGTTTCAACCACACTCTTTGCAATTCAATTAGCTGTGTCCCAGGCAAGGGCTGAAATTCCAAAATCCAAGTGATGCGCCCAGGGATACTCGTAGCACAGAGATGTGATGGCACAGGGATATCATGGCATAGGGATCTCGTGGCACAGGGATGATCATGGCACAGGGATCACAGGGATGCTCAGAGCCAGCACAGCCCTTTGGGATCACACTGCTGCCATACCCACTCCCAGCACAGCCCTTTCCACCCCTCCAGGCACTCCCCCCGTCACCTCCGCAGGATCTGCTGGCTCAGCACGGCAGCGCCTGCCCCCACCCCACGGCTCAGGGAGCATCCCTGAGCAGGGAGAGACAGGAGAGGGAATCCCCTCTCCAGCGCCCTGCCGAGCCCGCCGCATCCCCCTCCCATTCCCGGCAGGCGCGCTCCTCCTCGGGGGGCAGCCAGGATGCAACTTCGGATTTCCCAGGCTGCCTGCAAAGGGCCTTTCACGCATTCCTGCCGTGCCTGCAGCGCTTCTGAAGTCCTGTTTTTCCACTCCAGCAGCCCCCCCTTCCTTGTTTTCCTTCTCCGGCTGCTGACCCAGATTTCATAATGAATGAATCCATGCAGCGCTCTTCAGACTTTAATTATTTTTTTTCACTTTTTCCCATCATACATTATGCATCAATAATAAAAATAATAAATATATAAAAAAAAAAAAATCCACGAAAAAACCAACGCACCCCAGCACAATTAATTTAAGGCTGAACGGTTCACTCCTGCCTATCGCTAATCACAAACGGGCCTGGAAATTGCAGCACTTATTTCAGACCTTGTGTTAATGTCAGAATGAAAACAAACAGGTTTTAGGAGGCTGCGGTGCCTCAGACAGCAATGCCAGCTCATGGATTTCTCCAGAAAAGAACCAAGCATAAAAAAACAACCACAAAAGTTGGGGGTTTCGGGTATTTACAGTGCAAACTTCCCACGTGGCTGCCTCTTCTTCCCCTGCTCCTGACCACAAGTGAGAACTGAACGGTTCGGGCAGGAGGGCAGAGGGAACCAGGAGGGCAGAGGGATGCAGGAGGGATATGGGATGCTGAAGGGGAATGGGATACAGGAGGGCAGCGGGATGCTGAAGGGGAATGGGATGCAGGAGGGATATGGGATGCTGAAGGGGAATGGGATACAGGAGGGCAGCGGGATGCAGGAGGGATATGGGATGCAGGAGGGCAGTGGGATGCAGGAGGGCAGTGGGATGCAGGAGGGGAATGGGATGCAGGAGGGCAGTGGGATGCAGGAGGGATATGGGATGCAGGAAGGCAGTGGGATGCAGGAGGGCAGGCCCAGGGCTGTGGGGACGCTCCTGTCCTGCACACACGGAGCTGATTAACACCCCAATACCAGAGCAGCTGATTTCTGCTGCAAACACAGCAATCTCCTCCCGGCGAAGAGGTGCCAGCAGATGAAGCACTAAACCACAAACCTAATTCCTGCCCTCCTCCCTGCTGCTCAAGCCTGCTGCCAGTGGAAGGCTGGATTTCCCTGCGCCTCCTCTCTGCTCCTGGCTGCTCCTGCCGGCCCAGAGCGATGCTGCCTCCAGTGAACAGCTGCCCAGGGGACCAGGAAATGACACCAATGGCTGGTTGACTGGCTCAGTGGAAAACAGAGGGGGTGACGTGAAACAGGCCCTGCTGGAGCAGGCACAGAGGAGCACACAGCAGGGCAGTCACAGCACAAGCAGGACCAAAGGAAGCTCCCATGGGCTGTCACCTGGAGCTTGGGTGACACTGGGGGAGGGAGCATCCCATGAGCTCCTCCTGGCAGAGCAGGGGCAATGGGGTGGCAACAAGAAAGTTTCCCCATTCCCCAGGACTGCAGGGGCTTTGGTAGAAACCTCCCAGCTCACAACCAGCACGGTGACGTGGCTTTTCCCAAGGGATAAAATTTTAATCCCTCCACCTCCCAGGTCTCAGGGAAGTCCCTGAGCCAACCGTCCCTCGGGGTGGGCTTGGGGAAGCACCAAAGGCTCAGAGGCTCTGCCAGCTGCACCCACACCTCTCCCTTCCAGGCAGGGCCAGAAACACATCCCTGGCTGAAAACCAACTCTGGACCAGTTGTGACCTTTCCAGCTGAAATTCCAACCCTGCCACAGGCACAGGCAGCGCTGTCCTGATTTAGGGATGGTCAGGATCTGCCCATATATGTGCCAAGCTCTTCCTGCAGCCCTGCCTATGCAAGCCCCTCCAGAAAAAAAACCAAAACAAAAACAAACCAACACAGGCAAACACAAAAGGCCCTAATTTGATCATATTCCTCTGAACTAAAAGCACCTTTGACCTAAATTTCCACCGTGGGTTGGAATTCACCCTCAGCTGGCAGTGGATTACAGGAGAACAGAGCCGTGTGTGCACGGAGAGATCCAGGATCCTGCTGCCAGCCAGCCCCGGGGCTGTGCCTCCCTTCCCAGCAGAGGGGAAGGAGGGCAGGAACCCCCAGCACGCCCTACCCAGGCCTAGAAGCGCCTGGGTGTCTCAATTTATGTAAAGCAGAGCTAATTTCACATTATCATATGATATTAGAGCAGCCTACCTCTCTCTTGCAGCCCATGTGCAAAATCCACGAGCGGAGCTATGAGGAGCATATGGAAAAACATCTCCAAGCACAAACATCCACCTACGGCGTGAGCTGTCGAAAGTCACAGAGCCATCCAAGAGAGGGGGATCACAAAAGAGGTTTCAAGCAAAAGCAAACAGTCTTGTGTATGTTTTTTTTCCTCCTAGAAACACCCAGAGATTGAAGCTCTCCCTAAACACATGCCTTGCATTTTCGCTCCTGCTGGCAGTTTAAAGGCAGCTCGTGGCATTCGCTGGTTTTGTTATCAAGGTAACAGCCAGAATTATTCCTGCTCTGTCATTAGGAGCAGGTTTCCATCCCCTCCAAGCCAGCCAGGCTGCCAGAGGCGAGGAGAGGCTCTGACAGAGGCAGAGGGTTTGGTGGGTGCTCGGGGAGACAGAGCTGACCACGAGCTGCCCCTGCATCCTCTGACTTTGTCAACACCTTTGCAAGAAATTTCCTGGAGAGGAGGGAGAAAGGAGATTACAAAGTGCTGACAAGCTCATGGGATGTTTTTGAGATGCCCTGCAAGCTGTCAGGCTCTGATGAGCCTCCTCCAGGGGCTGCACGGAGAGCAGGGATCCCATGGCACAGTCCCTGCCCGGCCGTGGGGACGAGACCATCAGGTCACGCTGGACTGAGTCACCTGAACCTACCCGTTCTCATCAATCATTCTGGCACAAGGAACAAGCAATCCTCAGGGAAAGCTGTTTTTGGAGGCTGCTGAATTGTTCTTGGCACTGCTTGGGAGAGTTTCGATTCTCTAGAAAATCCCAAGCAGTTTAATACCACCAGAATATTTGCTCACAGGATGACGAGTCCTGCCACGAAATGGGACCCGGCCTCTGTGTCCCCCCATCACAGGGACACTTCCCCTCTGCCTTCCTCATGTCGATGGGGAAGGATGCTGAGACCAGCCAGGGCCACCTCACAGGGTGACATGGCCATGGGGGCTGGGGACACAAGACCCACTTTGCCTGGCCAGGAACTCCATCAGGAGCTGGACCAGCCCTGAGCCATCATGGTGGGATGAGCGACCACGCTGTGGGTCCCCAGCCTGGCCAAGCACCAAAATACCCTGGTGCCATCAGACCAGGGGGTTGATCCTCACCTTGTGCCCACACCTCTCTGCTGTGCCCTTTCCAGGTGCCATCAGACCAGGGGTTAATCCTCACCTTGTCCCCACACCACCGTGCTGTGCCCTTTCCCGGTGCCAGCCAGGAGCAGCTCCAGCCACCTCCCCAAGTGTTGACTTTGGCTGCGGGCAGCCACGTCTCTTCCTTGGGGCCACCTCACAGCCTGTTTTTCCTTGGCACAGGGAAAAATGCCTAATTATTGCTTTCTTTTTTGCCTCTCCTTTCTTCTATTTTAAGATCACAGGCCTAAAATTAGATCTGCTCGCACAATGGGGCTCTGAGATTTAATCCCTTCCCCAAAAGCTGACAAAATAAGTTGACGTTTGAGTCATTTCTACAGACTCCTCAGCCGCCAAAAGAAGTAAATAAACAAACAAACAGAAAGTGCACGGGGGCCAAACCACTCTGTCCAGAGGGATTTAAAAATAGCTGCACCTGCGCCAAACCACCTCCTGCACCCAGCGAGGAGCCTGAGCTCCTGGAGGGCTCCCGTCTCTCTGCAAACCCTCCCCTGTGCTGTGGGTACCACAGAGGCTGCTCAGCCGCTGCTGCAGCTTCTGGGGAGCACAGTGAAGAGCCAGCAGACACAAGACTGCCTGCGTGGGTGGTGGTTACCAGGAACATTGTGGCTTCGGCTGCCTCCCCCTAAAACGCTCACGGGGACAGAGCAGGCAGGGAGATGCTCAGGTTCCAAAGGCTGTGGGTGAAGAGAGCTCGCATAGAAAAACAGAGAGGGATCTGCTGTGGGACGTGATCCTGCAGCCCCTGGTGACTGTTCCCCACATCAACAGGAGCAGAATTAGCCCCGGCTCGAGTCACAGCCCCGGTGTGAGCACACCTCGAGCGCGGGGGCGCGGCTCCTCCGCGCCTCAGTCCGTCAGTCAGGTGGGGCGATCGCACAGACCGCGCTCCCAGCAAAACGATTAGTTAATATCTGCAAAGTGCCCTGGAGTTAATTAATTGCCATTAGCTCATTAGCCAGATTTTGACCTCCTAAGCCCAGCTTTAAGCCCTGCCCCGCTAGGCAGGGGCTGGTGAGCCCAGCCAGCTCCGTGCGTGCAGAGCCCGTGCCCAGCTGGCCGCCCCAGTGCCCGGGCGGCACCACCAGTGCCCCTCGGGGTGTTCCTGCACGGCTGCACGAGGCCATCCAGCCGTGCCACCCTGCTCACCCTCCCAGGGGTGGCTTTGGGGCCATCCCCGCGGGGACACGGCCAGGGCACTGAGCACTGCCCGGCTGCGCGTGCGGGAGCTGCACCGGGGGCCGGAGCCGCGGGAGCAAATTCCCATCTGGCACTGGAATTACCTGCCATATGCTTCCCACGGGAACGTGTCCGCCTGCAGCTCGGCACGAGGGGGGTGCTCACCTTCCTGTGCAGCCCATCCTCGCTGTGCCGGCACCCGCCCAGAAGCAGCAGGGTGAAAATCTGACAATGGCACATCCATGTCCCCTCCCCGTGTGCACGGACCCGTGGGCATACCGCCCTCCCCGGTAAGAGACGTCCCTTCCAGCACCACCTGAGGCTGCACGAACGCCGCTGGGTGGATGCAACACCCGAGAGCTGCAGCTGCATCCCTCCCGCCTCCCCTTCTCCACCTTCAGGACAACACTGGCTCAAAGCTGGGTGGGAGCCTGGAGCCAGAGCTGCTCACTCCCCAGAGCCCACAAGCCCTGTCCGTCCTGCCAGGTGCTGTGGCACTTCCAGGGCTCAGACCCTGCAGGTCTCTCAGGGATGCTGCAGGCAGCAACAACCAGCACGCGATGCTGGTCCCTGCTGGAAAATCACCTGCCTCTCCTCTGTAGGAAACCCCAAAGATTTCACCCCAAAGAGATCCCTGCTGTGCCAGCAGCCACTCCCACAAGCAGCAAAAACCTTTCCCTTCACAAAAGCGCCACGCTCACCGCCGTGCACAGCCACCCTTCCCAAGTGGCTTTCCATGGATAATCCCAGATGGGCCATGGAGCAAGACTCACACCAGCAAGGTGGGCAGAGCCCGGGCCTCACTACCCCACACCAGCTCCCTGGGATGCCCACGATGGACAAGACACAGCCCTCACCACCCCATGCCAGCTCCCAGGGATGCCCACGATGGACAAGACCCAGCCCTGGCCACCCCATGCCAGCTCCCAGGGACACCCACAATGGACAGGACCCAGCCCTGGCCACCCCACACCAGCTCCCAGGGATGCCCACGCCGGGCAGAGTCCAGCCCTGGCCACCCCATGCCAGCTCCCAGGGATGCCCACGCCGGGCAGAGTCCAGCCCTGGCCACCCCATGCCAGCTCTCCAGGCCGCCCGCTGCGGGCCGGCAGCAGCCCCGGCACGCGAGACCGCGGCCTCGGGAGCAGCCAACAACAACAAACTCGTGTGTGAGCCACAAAGGGAAAAACTCGGCGAGGAAACAATATTCAGCTCGACTCTTCCCGAGCCCGTATTGTAAATAACGCCGCGTATGGGTTTGTTTTATTTGTTTTAATTATGAAAACACAGCCCGGATTGTCCTGCTGGCTTGGGGAGGCTCCGTCCCCGAGCAGGGGAAGCGAGTGACACCCCACAGAGCCACTGTGGCCGGCAACCCTACAATAAACAACGGGCCCACCACGCCTCTGCAGAGCCCCGAGCTGAGCACAGCCCTCAGCAGAACCTCATCACCCTGCCAGGCTGAGCCCAGCCCGTGGCCGAGGGCCAGCCCAGGTGGCATGCAGAGGCCAGCGGTGCCAGTGTTCTGCGACAGCTCCACAGCTGGGAGGGAGGGAAAGGAGCCCCCAGAGACAGGAATACTGCACACCTCAGTGGCTGTTTCCAAGGCAATGGTGTCTGGGTCCATCAGTCCTGCGTGCTGGTGTAGCTGGGGCTGCAGGCCTTCCCAAGGTACTCATCCCTTCCTTGTTTTCCACAACTATCTCAACACCAGATTGGCTCTGCAATGCTATGTCTCCATCACTGCTGCCATTGTCCTGACACACCATTCCCATTGCTCCACACTTCTGCTGGGCGATTGGGCCAAGCAGGAGGAAGCTTCTGAAACGGTTTTCTTTGCGTCAGAACAAACCTTTCCTTCTCCTGCTTCCTCCTCCTGGTCTGGGATGGAGGGCCCAGCCCTCACCTCCCACCGCATCCATCTCCAGGCCAGGAGAAAGCCAAGCAGCCCAAGGCTGAGACAAGCTTCAGACACAACCGAATTAAAAATACATCTTTTTCAGACTAAAGTTCAGCCCCCCAAATGGTAAGAGAATCCAGGAAAAATGCAGCAGGCCCGGCTGGTGGCCGGCTTCCAGCAAGAGCACCTCCCTTTGGAGGAATCCAGCAAGGAGTCTCGACTAATCCACCCAGGACACACCAACATTTCTTCCTCGTATTATTGGGTAAGGTGTTGTTTTTTCTAATTTTTCATCTTTTTCAGTTTTTTTCCATCTGCTCAGCAGATTTGGCGTTTGCTGGGAAGGCAGCACAGCCAGGACGGAGCTGGGGTGTCGTGTAAAGGGGGATGGAGGGATCCCCTGGAATGCTGCGTGCTCCTGGCACCAGCCCAGGGACTGCAGGTAGGAGTGGCTGGAAAAGAAGGGACCAGTGGCAAGAGCCGGGAGCACGGCGCACGTGCTCGGCACTCACACTGAACCAACACACAGCGATACCCCCGTGCCTCAGTTTCCCCGCCCTCACAGACATGCTGGGGGGCAACACAGGCACCATAGGGGAACGAGGCCACCGAGGTGGCACAGGCAGCACTGCCAGCACCCAGCAGGGTGGGTCCCCAAGAGCTTCCTCCAACCCCAGTGAGAACTCAGGTCTTCCCCCCTCAGACCATCCCACCCCACTGCTGCCTCCACAACCTGCTTCTGCCCCTGCTCCCCTGCAATTCCCAAACTGCACCCCAAACCCCCCTCACCTCGCTCTCTCCCCAGCTCTGCCCCGATAAGGTCCCACCTGTTTCCCAGGAGGATTTTTGCCCAGGGCAGATCCACCACCCCACTGAGCACCGGGCGCTGAGCAGCTCCACGCCCGTGGTTTCCCTGTGCTGCCTGGAGCTGCAGGGTGGGGACAGGACACACACATGGCCTTGCTATCCACATCAATTCCTTACAGTTGGGAAGGAGAGGAGCTGGGGGCTCACATTTGGTCCCCGGAGGCACAGCACCAGCCTCCCTCCAGCCCCTGGCCCGGGAGGAGCCGTCACAGGCACTGCTCTCTCCCCCGGTGAGATGCCCCCCTGAGGAATTTGCACCTCATTCCTTGACACCCGCTTTAATTATAGGTATCAAGTCGGCTTCTGTCTTTCACAAGAGCTGTGAGCTAACTTCCTGCCCCCCTTTCTCTGCAAGGGGTTCGTGACTCACTGGACCCTCCCTACACAAGCAGAGGGCGGTGGGCTCTGCCAAAGCCCCCCCAAAGGCTGGAGCAGAAACCCCCAGCACTGAAGCTGTCGGCTGCGACATCCCAGGATGACCTTCAGAATTTCAGCCCTGGTTTCCTGCTGCCACCAAGAAGAGTCTACAGGCAGCAGTGACACTGAGACACGACAGGTGTTGTCTCTAAAGCCACGTGGCTCAAGAGCTCCCTGCACACGAGGATGCTCCACGCTCACCCACCAGCCAGCAAAAGCTCCAACAGCAAAATGCGGACGGGAGTCTCCAAAATCCTTCCCCAAGAGCACATCCCGACGCTGCAGCATCCCTGTGACTGTGCCACTGCCCACCAGGCTCTGCAGGGAGCAGGTACACCCCAATGCCAGATTGGTTTTCCTCCCCAGCTGCTCCATGGCACCACTGCCCCATCCACCCGTGCCTTCCTGATGGAGTTCCCTTTGCAGGGTTGTGCGTTTGAGTGTTGTTGATGTTGTATTTTGAAACATAAACTCATTAATTTCATCCTAATGAGGACTTTATTGGCGGGGTTTTTCCATTATTCAGCTCAAGGAGATACAAATAAACATTCACAAGCTCAAGAGTCCCTGAAAGGATCCCGATCCTACTGATGGCTCCCACCCCAGCATCCACCTCTCCATCGCCTCCGCCCAGACAGGTCATTCCACTGCCATCCCACCTTTTCCCTCCCATTCCTAGATTTCCCTGTCCCAGTCCACGGGCTGGGAACCCCACAGGGCTCGGAGAAGGGACCCTAGGCTCACAGCAGCCACACCACACCACTCTGTTTGCTTTAATTTTTAATCAAGTCACAAGACGGGGTGGATGCTGCTGGAAATAAATCATCAACCACAACAGCAATAAAAGCACCCTGGCGGCCTCAGCTCAGACGTGGCGAGCACAGGACCAGCAGCCAAGCCACCACTGTCCCATCACTGACGGCGTGCCAGAGCAGCTCCTGCACCAAGCCCGGACACTGCAGCTGTCACTGAAGAAAACGTGACAGGGTTGGACCAGGAAAGGACAGGCAGAAGCTGCTACAGCCAGTCAGGCCAGCCGCACAGCCCCACATCACCGGGAAAAAGGGATCCAGGATTGCAGCAGTCCCTGGGATACCTGCCCTGGGGACACACGTCCCTCCTCGCCCGGGGCTGCAGCTCCCCTTTCCAGCCTCCTCCAGCCCCAGGGCCAAGGGGAAAAGGGGAAAGAAAATCTGTGCAAGTCTCTCCCACGCAGGGTGCCATGCAGAGCTGCTCTGCGGCGATTGAGCAACGCGGGGATGAGCCAGCAGCATCTCCCCAGCCCTCACACAACTGCCCTCACCCTGCACCACAGCAGTCAGCTCCCAGGAGCTCCTCCAAGCCCACCCAAATGGAGGCCAGGAAATAAAACTGCTCTCTGCTCCTGCCCAGAGGATTCCTCTGCACCAGGCAGGATCTGGCCAGGCAGGAGCACCAGGTTGCTGCCTCCACACCAGGGTCCCTCCAGCCCCCGCCCAGCTCGCAGCAGAGGGATGTTCTCCCTTTCTTCTCTGTGAGGATTAGACACACTTCTTTCCTCTCACTGCTTTTCAAAAGAGAGCCTTTTTATCACTGCTGATCCCTGGGGGAAATCTTTCTCTCTATTTCTCTCTCTCCTGCTTTTATAGCTGGGACAGTGGGAAAGGAAGTTTTCCTTCATCTCAATCTCCGTGCTGACAGGCACGGGCACAGCGCAGCCCCCCGGGACCCTGCGTTCCCCCAACACTGCCCCGACCCCGCCGGGGCTCCCCGGCAGCTCCCGGCGCCACAGCCCGGAGAACGCCCAGCAAAAACCCTCCCTGAGCCATTTCGAAACCCTCGCTTGCGAAATCCTCGTAAAAACCCCCGGGCACAACCCGCCAGCAAACCCAGCTCAAGGCAGCTACAGGTGCTCTGCCCTCGCCTACCTGCTCCCTGCTCTCTGGAGGCTCCCATTACATTTTCCAGCGTTTCTTAAATGGATTTTTTTTCCCCCCCCCCTCCCCTCTTCCTGACTGCTGTGGAACAGATCGAGCCAAGGAGAGGAAACCAAAGCCGGGAGCTGGCAGGGGTTTAGACACGCACGGCGCTTTTAATGGAGCGCTCGCATGCGGACGGGGAGAACATGCCCAAGTGTGCGTGGGATCACGGCTCGACAGCCAAACAAGCAAAGCCAGCCATCCCTGAAGTGCTGTCAAAAGCTCTAAGTACCCAAAAAGTGAACTCATGCTTTTTTCTACCCTCTGAGCTCTCTCTGTTACGGAGATCAGGGCACGGCCGGTCTCACAGACAGGGCGTTTTTTTAATTATCAACCATGTTGCAATGTTTTCTCTTTTATTTTTAGGAGGCCTTCTAAAACTATAGAGGAAATTATCCAAAAGAAGTTTGTTCAAACGGCCTGTCAGTTTGAGGAAGTGAAATTAAACCAGAAAAAAAAAAAAAAAAACCAGCCCCGAATCCTAATAAATCACACATCCACACACACAAAACTGGAGAACTCTGGGCATGCCTCCAAAGCCAAGTAAATGGATGATAAACAAAACAAACCTAGTTCTGCCCGGTAATAAAGGCTTCCACAGTGGGAATTTCTCACCCGGGAATCACTTCCACTGAGGGCACAGCTGGTGGCACAAGGGGAGCTTCCCCACTCCCTCACTGCGCCGTGCCTGCAGGGACAGCCAACGATGCCGTCCCACGCTGAGCTGCTCCCCACGGACAAAAATCCTCAAGTGCATGATTTTCCCCCTGTAAATCCCTCTGGGAGCACGCCCTGGCCCTGTCCCCGCTGAGAATGGGTCGATCACCCCGTGACACAGAGAGGGGGCTGCTTGCTTGTGCTGCTGTCACCAGCTGGGCTGGCAGTGGGGACCTGCTCAGGGCTCACCCACCCACCCAGAGCAAACACGACTCACACCTTGGAAGGGGGGGAAAAAAGCTGCAAAACAAAAGCAAGGAAAAGGGCAAATGGAAGAAGGATGAAGATGCTGAAATAAATCCCACCAGGCACTCGGGTGCCTAAAGCAGGAGGCAAAATCAGAGTGTGGGACAGCAAAAATGACAGTGCCAAGGCCCCTTTCAACTTCCAGATGCAGCTTCCCGCAGGTGAGGACGCCCAGAGTGATGCCCATCCCTCCCCACCCACGGGCTTTACCCTTTGAGGCCACGCAGCAGCAGGGAGATCAGGGCAGGGACACTGGCTGTGTCCTGAGGAGCACAGTCCAGTGACCCCAGAGCAGCCCCCACATGCCCAAAGCAGCGCTTTAGGGGACCACAGCTGGGCCAAGAGCTGAGGCTACCACAGCAAAACCAGTGGAGGGGTGGGAACAGGCAGTGGTGACCCCAGGACCAGCTGGCATGCTGCCCACGACCATCCCGGCACGGCCACCAGCGAGCCCTCGCTGCAGGGAGCTGACCCCAGGTGGGCAGCCCACCCTCTCCTCCATTCTCTCTTTACCTTCCAGCAGAGACTGCCATGAAACAGTTAAAGCTTTCTAAGCTGGGCTCTCCAGAGGACTCCAGTTAAAAGTCCACCAGGCATTTTCCCATGGTGGACTTTACCCCGGCGCGCGGCCGCGATAAAGCACCTGGAGGTGCCAGCCTGAGAGGGACAAGCCACCAGCCCTGGCACAGCAGGGAGGTGGCACCGAGGCAGGAGACCCCTGAAAAACCTGCACAGGACAGAAATCTGCAAGCCAGCCCCGAGAGCAGCATTCTGGGCTTTGGCAGCGTGAGGCTGCGCGGAGCGTTCCGGGAGAAGTGCTGTGCTATTCCGCCTCATGTGGGAATGATGTGCCTGCCCCCAAGGAGCCCATTCCTGCCCAGAACAAGCTCAAATTCCCGCCTGGCAGAGCTCAGAGACTTCTCTCCTCATTCCTGAGGGAGAGGCAGAGACAAGTGGCACTGCTGTCCCTGCTGGGAACAGCCACCTGGCTCTCCTCTCCAAGGTTGTCTGCAAATTCTCTCTTCCCAGAACGACACACACCATTTTTTAAAAGCTGGGTGATGTAACCAACCCATATTTATAATGCTGAAAACATCCCAAAGCTCCATCTCTTCCAGCTCCCAAGCACACAGTGTTCTCTTAATAAAATAATTGCAATGATGAATAGCTCCTCATAATGTTCTTCTTTTGCAGCTACTGACAGGGCCAAGAGCTGGGATGGAAAGTTCTTCTCCTCAATGAACCCTCAAGGTACATTCAGGATTTTACCTCCACAAAGCAAAAAGGGCTGAAAAACCAGGGAAGTGCTGCCAGTGCTGTTCCAAGTCGTCCCACCAGGCAGAGAACACCGAAATCCCTCTCCTGCAGCTCAGCCCCACCATTGTCTTAATAATAAAGTCAGCAAATCACTGCAGGTCAATCCCAGTCCTTGGTTAAGCTGACGCAATCTTGAAGCCACTCGATGAAATCAACGCTGAGCTCCAGATCCCGCCACAAGGTCCACAAAAATCCACCCTGACAAAAGCTCCTCTGCCCAAAGGTCCATGGGACCCCCAAAACCAGCGCCGGGAGCTCGTTTCCTGGGCTTTGGAAATCGGGCTGTGGATTTAATCCCTCGCTGCAAGTCCTCATGTGCCCGTGATTTCCACACTGACAATTACAAGGCAGCTCAATGCATTGGGGTTGGTTCTCTTTTTTTATTTTTATTTTTTTGTTGTAGAGTCACTTCTACCTTATTCATTTGTAAAGGTGCCTGGAATCAGGAGTGCACTGGCTCTGCCTTCCCTTCCCACGCAAAGCTGGTTCTCACTCCCAGCCAGGGCCAGGCTCTCCGGGTGTTTTCCCAGAGCCTGTGCTCTCAAAGACTTAAAACTGAGCAGCCAAGGAAGAGCCCTTGGAAGTGGTGGCAGAGAGGGACCTGGGACCTCATCCTGGCCTCGACTGCAGCTCGAGGGACTTCCCAGAGCCTGGGAGAACTGGCAGGACCGGCTGCTCCCACCCTGCAGGCACATCCCTACACCCAGCTCCAGGCTCACCCCTTCCTACCCAGCACGCTTCCACCCCAACGTGTCCTGTCCTCCCTGCAAAGGGCTGGTCTGGGGTCCCCACATTTTGGGCAGGACTGGAGCATCTCTCTGCTCTCAGGGGTGAGCTTTACCCTCCATGGCACTGTTTCCCAGGCTGTATCCTAAGGTTTGCCTGCTTGGGAAAGCCCTGAGAAGAGCTTTGGGGCTCCCCCAACACCATTCCTGGGGTGCTGCAGAGCTCCACCAAGCTGTGTCCCCAGGGCGTGGTGCTGCACCTTCCTGCACCTTCCAGCATCCGAGGGCAAATGCAACTGCTCCAAGAAAGAGACCTGGAGGATTCCTGGAGCAGCCCCACATCCCCCGTGCTGCCCTGGGGTTTTGGGAAGGCGCCGGGAGAGGAGGAGCCTCCCCTCGTGAGCGTGGGTGGGTGCTCCAGATGGGCACCTTGCTGTTTGTTACCTGCCACCCAGGGCCTGCTGCAAGAAATCCCTGCCCTGCAACATTTCCTGCACACACCTAGAGGCCGTGAAACCTCGCCAGACGTGGTTTTCCTTGCCTGCCCAGCCTCAGCTCCCACGGCTCAACACCGGGACAACCGGAGGAGCGCCCGGGTGCCCGCAGGGAGCGGCGCCCAGCACCCCCCCAGCCATGCCAGGCAGAAAAACGTGGTGGGAAAAGCGAGAGCCCGAGCTCAACAATGCTCGATGGCCTCTGGTTCCACAGAACAAACCTGCCCCACAGGTGAGGCACAAAGAGGGAGCAACCTGCCAGAAGGGAATTGCTGGTTTTCCCCCTCGGAGAGGAGGGTGACACTCCAAGGTGAAGCACCAGGGCACGGCAGCACAGCTACCAAAACACAGCCCCAGACACTGCCAAAAACCCCTCTGCCAACGAAATCTGTGTCTCCCAGCCTTATAAGCAGCAGAGGAATGTGCTGGCAGGGTGTAATTCGGGGTGCCAGCATCAGCCACCCCAAATTGCCCTCTGGGGGTCCTGCTCCCAGGAAGCCCCGGCCCTGAACCGCTGCTTAAAGTCTCCCACATTTGCACACAACAGGTACCCGCTGGCCTGGGGCCAGGCTATCTCCAGCTGGGATCAGCTAAGCCTTCCTAAGTGCTTAAACAGGGGCCTGCAGGTAATTGTCCCAGGAGCTTAACTCTTCCTGGAGCCCCTCTGATGTCCAGGCCGGGATGAGGAGCACGGTGTAGAAAACCAGCAAGGATGGCAGTGGAGAGGACGTGGATTTAGGGCAGCACGGGTCGCTGCATCCTGCCCTTCGAGCCCTACTCCCAACTGAGGCATCCCCGGGATCTGCCTGGGCATCCTGTAAATAAATCCCACGGCAGGGGCTGGGGAGAGCAGCCTGTAAAGCACAAGGAATTAACACCCAGGCTGGCACGGCTGGCTCACAACGTGCCCAAGCAGCCAACCACAATTTGCTTAGGGGTGCAGAAAGTTTTGGTTTGCCCCGGCAGGAAGGGAGCCTGGGTGGCCTCTGTAGGTACAGGAAACCCCTTTCTATCACGCACATCACTCTGCTTCCTCTGGATTTCTTTAACCTTTCACTCTTGGCCTGATTTATGCTTTCACACTGATTTTTGCACGCGTGCATTTCCCTCCTCCTCCTCGCCGCTCCGGTGCTGCGGAACCACACCAGCAAAAAAAGCTGGCAGGGCTTTGGCATCCGGCTGCCCAGAGCCAGAATAATCCCTGCAGGGAAACCTCCTGCTCTGCCTCACTCCAGAGGAGCTGGGATTTTGCAGGAGGAGGGGAAGATGCCGTGTCCTGTGTTGCTGTGCTCCGGGGCTGAGCAGCCAACACGCAGCTCCAGCCCACCCATGGGATCCACGCTGGGCTGCGTGTGATGGGCAGGCACTGGAGCAGCTAATCTGGGACCCCAGGGACACATCCCAGCAAAGCAGAGTCAGAGATGGAGATTCTGCTGCAGAGACGCTGGGTGGTGAGCCCCGGCCTCCAGCACAGCCCAGGGCTGATTTTTCCTTGCAGACAAGGAAAAGAATCCGTGAACAGCTCAGTCCTGAGCCCTCCAAAGCATCCAGGCAGGATGCAGAAGGCAGCACCCTGTCCACAAAGGGCATCCCTGGCACCACAAGCACGTGGAGCAGAGCCCAGCGATGCCATCAGAGGCAGGAGGACACGAGGACAGCGGGGACACAGCCTTAATGTCACCTGAAGGGCCTCTTGGGTGGGAAGAGGAGCAGCTTGTTCCCAGTCTCCACGGGGATCCTGGCACAAAACAAGCAAAACATTGGACTGTGTTGGAAGCATCAGCTTCCTGGGAGTGGATGGGGCAGCTGAGGCCAACAACTCCAAGGCACAGTCGGAGCAGGGACAGCAGCACAGAGCCCAGGGGAAAGGCTGGGGAGGAATCACAGCTGAAGTCAATTCTCCAGGCCCAAACTGGGAGCATTTTAATCCATCCAGTTGGATAAATAGTGTGTGAGCAGGTGGCTCCGGTGTCACCAGCCATCACCAGGGAGAAGGGATGACAGAGCCAGTGCACCAACCTGGTTTTCCATCCCTGCTGTGGTGCCCTAAATCCCACACAACAGCCTGCTCAACCCCAGCCTTACAGGGAAAAGGAGAAAACTCCAAAGTGAGAGCAAACCAGGAAAGCATCTCTTTCAGCCCACTTGCATGGGACATGGGAGGCCACCCTGATAGCCACCAGCTCACAGGACGCCCTCAGCCTGGCATGGCCACCAAAAAGGAAACGAAGTTGCAAAGGCTATCGATTTGGTGTTTGACTGAGCATAAAAATCCCGCTCTGAAAACACAAACAAGGAAGAGGGAGACGGGGAGAGCGGCAAGGGAGGAGAGGGGCAGGGATGTACAGCCCCAAAAAACGGGAGAGGGGGTGCAGGGGCTCACCCCACACCAACCCACATCTCCGTGGCGGGCGAGTTCCCCGGGAAAATAAATGCAAAGTCTGTTATAAAAGTTTATCAGCGAGGAATAGCGAGCGCGCCTGACTACAGGATAGAGATGTCATTATTTTCATGCATCTGCCTTACCCAATTTTATTTAGTTGCTTTCTGCACCATTTCATGCTCATTCTGCTGCTGAGCTAGACAATTGCTTTATAACTCTAGGGTGCAATTTCACTGTCTGTGAGCCACACGCACGCACGCGGGGGCTGCGCCGGGATGGAGCGGGGAGCTGCACCTCCCTCCCTTCTCCCCACACCTCGAGGTTTGGGAGCTCGCCTGGAGAGGAGTTTTCTTCGTACATTTGAGGGGGAAAAAAAAAAAAATAAATTAAAACGCTAAGCCACTGCCTTTAATATATTCCAGGAGTGTGGTGTGGGGGGAGCAGCCCCTGTAAGCAGCGGCTCCCCATTAAGGCTGAGCAGGATGAACTGGAGGGCAAGCTGCTCTCTCACGCTACGTGAACGCGGAGAGACGGAGCCCGGCAGGCTGCAGGGCAGGAACGCCGTGAATCACGCCGGATCTTTATGATCAATTGAAAGTCACACTTGAACAAGTGCAGGTCAGCAGGGAGGGCTGGTCACGCAGGTGCAGAGCTCCGAGACTGCGGCTTTCAACTCGCTCAAGTCACCCGGTCCCTCACAGGCCTCGGGTACCCTCCTTGGTACCCCTATTTCCTGCTCCCCCACTACATATCCACCCCCTCCCAGGTCTGCTGTGGGGTGTGAGGGGTATCCAGAAGCAGCCCCAACACTGATGGGATGCAGTGTGGGATCGTGGATTTCCCCACCACAGTGTCCTGGAACATCCCCAGCGTGACCCGGCGGCTGCTCCGCACTGTCAGAGACCACGGCTCCTCCACACCAGGCAGAGCCACGGCTCCCCAGGCCTGAGAAAATCACTCATCTCCCACAAATGGGGCAGAAAAAGAAGGTGTGGGGGCAGAAGGGGAGCCCAGTTTAGTCTGGTAAGGACAACCAGTGCAGAAAGGGCGTTTTTCATTCTTTGATCTCCCTTTTCCAAGAGCCCCCACCTGCACACAGGTCTTTGGGAGCAGGGCAGGGAAGCTGCAGCACTGGCAAACCACTCTCACCCATCCTTCACATCCCCAGGGGCAGCCAAACAGCTCCCCCAGCTCGATGTGGTGCCCCTGGCTCTGCTCCTGCCTCTCTGACCCAATTCTTCTCTCCACCACTCACCATCCCACCCGCTCAGCTCCTCCATCCCCTCCCATCCCAACCCGCGCCACCTCCGCGTCTCAGGGTGGATTTTGGCCAGAAGCTCACCCCCTCTCCTGCCACCTCCGTGCCTCAGGCTGGATTTTGGCTGGAATCTCATCCCCTCCTGCACTTCTCCTTCCACTCTTGCCTCACCCCTGCCATTGCCTCACTGCGACTCCGGAACGGGCACGTAGGAGACGCGCTGCCCACAACAAAATTGTCTCGCAGCAGCCCACAGAGTTCACAGCAAAGAAAAAAAAAAAAAAAAGAGAAAAAAAAAGAAAAAAAACAACTCTCCTCCAGCACTCACTTGTCAGCCAGGAATGGAAAAACAATAATCAAATGTTTCTGCCTTCCCACCCAGCTGAAACGAGATGGGGCATCCCTCCCTAATCCGCTCCTGGCAGCTCAAAGGTTCTGCTCCAGGAGCAGAGGGGGTTGTAAATCTCAGGAGGCTCCCTCAGCTCCCCCTCCCTGGATTTTTTTCCTTTTTTTCCCCAAGTCTGAAAAGCTGAAGAAAGCCAAAACTCCACAAAAGAGGAGCCCATGAAAAGTAACAACCAGCTGGGAATCCCATTACCATTTTATTGGTCCCCAATACCGCTATTGCCCCTTTTATCTCTTGGCTCTGCAGAGATCCTACAGCTGATGGAATCCAGGGAAAAGCTCAGACAAGACCCAAACCCAAACACACCACCAACCTCCACTCATGGCCCATCCAAAAAAACAAGTCTTTGACCAAAAAATCAAATCCCCCAGGGTTTGGAAGAAGGAGCAACGACCACAGTGCACGGGATCATCTCCTGCTAGAGCACAAGGGGATGCCAGCCTCATCCTGCTGTTAATTCCCCGCATCCTTAGGGTGTATCTTCCTCACCCTGCGCTTTGGGAGCACCTGGCTCGCCCACAAACCCCACCTGGGAGCTCTTCTTTGCTCCTGGGCCAAAAAGCAGCTTTTGGGGGGTGGGGGGGGTGGGGGGGGTAGGTTTTTTTGGACCCTGCAAAGCCCAGGAGAGCTGCGTGGAGCTGCCATCCCAGACGGATCAGCTCTGCGGGGCTGGCAGAAACCCCAGCCGAGGTTTCACAACCACCCCACGCCCTCGCTCCGGGCCCCGTTCCCAGCTCGGAGCTCCCGCGTGCCTCAGTTTCCCACCCTGTATCTGCCTCATCTGGGCAGAAGAGGAGTTCTGAAGGCAAGATCCATCCCCTCCTGATGCGCAGAGGCAGGAGCTGGCACGGGCACGGCTGCGACCAGAATTACAGCCCCAAGGTGCAACCTTGGAACTTTTATTGTGGATCACAGTAAGAGAGAAGGGGGGGAGAAAAGAGCCCAAGCATTTCGTGCTTACCAATGGTCTGTTTGAACAGGATTATTTTTTAACTCCACGTTAAACAAAATTTCAAAGGAGAGGAGCTGCATTTGGGCTTAATTTGAGCCCTTTCTTCCCTTTCTCGCAAGGGAATTGTTCCCTGTTTATCTCAGAAAATACCCTCCACTTTGAAAAGCTCCCTCCCCTCTAAATAAAAACTCAGGTTGTTTCCTTGACTTTGAGTTGCTTTTTCTAAGCCAAACCTTGTCAGAAAAGGCAAATTCTCACAGCCAGTTTCCATCTCAACAATAGAGCATTTTCCCAGGCTAAATTGCTTCTGTCTGAAAATCTTCTGGCAGTTTGAGCTGGCTGGCATGTGTGGGGATCCTTCTGTAGGGTTTTTTAAATCCTTATTTGCGATATTATTTCATCTGCTTCACGCTGCCTTGATGTTTGAGCAGCCTTTGGAGAGACACAACCGCTCCTCCCTCCTCCTCCTCTGTCCTCCCTCCAGGCACACGCTTCCCTTTGAGGAGGAGGAGAGGGGAGAAATAAAATAAAAGACAAGCAAAGAGGAAAATGTCAGAAAGCTGCTTTTTGTGTGCGTGTCAAACGTTCAAAGTTATTCCAGAGTCTAGTCTTTAAATGTAATAAAATACAGCAACTCCTGACAAAATCAATTAAAATAAAACCACCCAGGCTGCCTCCCCTACTGCTTTGTAGCTCGACTGACTCGGAGAGCCCACCTGGGCCTTTTAGGAAGCAATTAGGGAAGTGCTGGGATGGATCCCGCGTTCCACCGAGCATCCCTCCGGTGCTGAGCATCCCTGGTACTTCTGAGCACCACTCCACACTTCCAAGCATCCCTCGGAAATGCCCAGATCCTCCCACATCCCCCAGCACCCCTCTGAAATGCCCAGATCCCTCCACACCACAGGTCAGAGCGAGGAGAGCCCCAGCTCCTTCCCTCGCCACGGGAGGCGACGGCGGCTCGGGCACGGGGATCAGAGCCAGAGAAGGATTAATTAGAGCCCAATTAGGTGGCCCAGCTCGCAGGGAAGGTCCCTGCAGCACTTGGCCAGCAGGGGTTTGAGGGATCCCAGGCTTTATCTCAGTGGATGAGCCCAGCTGGGGCACAGGGACCCCTCAGTGTCCCCACACCCCTGTTGAGCCCCTTGCCAAGGGCCACCAGCTCCTGCTGTCTCACTGCTGGGATATTTATAGCAGGAATGATTCGGGGATTTCAGGCAGCTGGGAGCCTCGGGGAATACTCTGAGCACACACAATCCCCAGGAAAAGGCACCGGGATGCTCACAGGAACACACAGCCCATGGACAAGGCAGGACCTAAGCACACCCCAAAGCCCCGCAGCACCCCAAAGCTCCCCTGTTTGTTTCTTTCCTTAACCATCCTGCAAAAAACCCTGGAAGATCCAAAATTCAGCCTGGTGGCAGGGCTCCGGCATATGGCAACCCAACCCTGCTGCCAGAAAACAATATTCAACAAAAAGGTTTTTAACCCATTTCTTAATAAATATTTATTTTTGCCTTGAAGATGTGGGTGGGACAAAGCCAGGGTGTATTTTCCAGTGAAATGTTTTGATTCCCCCCATGTTGGTTTTTTTTTTTCCCCCTCAACAGGAGCAAAACGCCAATAATAATATTTGCAATGAATAACTCAAATTCTGTGGCTTTCTCCCCCGCTCTCTTTTAAATAAATAAAATGCCCTAAATTTGACAAACACAAACGCTCCCTCCAACACAGCAGGACGACGTGGAATAAACTCAGGGACCCTCCGAGGATTTGTTTCACTGTCACAGCCCAGATTCTGGAAAAGGCAAAAACTCCTTCCTGGCTTGTTTTGCATATGTCAACGAGGAGAGGTCGAGCCCTACGTGAGGCTCCAGCAAGAGAGACCAGGACACAACCAGACTTCATCCCCTGCTCCTACCAGGCCCTGCTCCAACCCAGCAGCCCCACGGAGCCAACCAGATGTGGGGCAGAGGATTCCTCCTTCCTCTCCGGGATGCCCAGACACTTCCTACATCTCCCAGAAGTTCTCCTCCCTGCGGGCTGTCACATCAGCTGCCAGTTTCTGAGGGTATAAAGAGCAGGACTGAGCATGGTGGTGAGGTCTCAGCCCAGAGGGAGGTTCCCACCGAGGAGCTCCGTGCAGCACCCAGGCTCACGCCGGCCACACGCCCAGGGGATGCGGGATGAAGGTGCCTGATGGATGCTCACACTCCCACACGAAGCAGCCCCCCAGCCCCGGGCTGTCCCAGCTGCACACGGGGGGTTGTTTTGCTGTTTTCCTCGGAAGCGTTCCCGCTCCGGCCCCGGCAGGACCGAGCACGGCACGGACAGTCCTCACCCCGCATCCTGAGCAGCTGCAGCCAGCCCTGGCACGGCTGCAGGGGTGGGAAGAGGGACACACAGAGGTTACAACCCGCCGGAGTGACCTCCGGAGGGAAGCGCCAGCCTCGGGCACCCGTTAACTGTTTCACAAAGCTGCGCCTTGAGGGAGAGCTCCCCGAGCCCACCACCCCTCTTTTCCTCCCCAGACATACGCAGGGAATGGGCAAAGGGAAAGCAAAGCACTAAGAGGACTGTAAAAGTCAGAGAACAAGCAGGCACCTGAAGAACCGAGTCCTTGGTCTGCACATCAGAGCCCTGTGAAAGCCTGACCTCAGCCCGTGCACCCTGCCAAGGTGATCCCCACTGCCTCAAAAAGCACTTGCACCACAGATTTTCCTACATTTTCCTCCTCCTGGAGACCCGGCACAACACAGAGGAACAAAAGCTGGACAGCCCTGAGCAGGCTAAGCCTAGTAAAGGCAGGACTGTAACTCCAGATGGCTCAAAGGCAGCATCTGCTGGAGCCCGAGGTGTTTTAAGCCTCACTGGGGAGGTACCTGTGCCCACAGCCCCCGTGCCAGGCTGCAGGTTGTCCCGGCAGTGGGCTGGCAGACAGGTGAAGGCAGCCAGCCTGGGAGATGCCCAGGGACACGCTGTCCTCCTGGGCAGCCTCTGGCTGGCATCTGCCAGCAGCTCTCCAGAGAAGCAGGAAAATGAGATACTACTATTAAAAGTGCCCAGTGCTGGCCACGCTTCCAGCCATGACATCAGCGGGGTTATCTCAGTCTAACCACGGGCAGGACTCGGCCAGGAACCACCACCAGGTTTTGGTGGTTGGGCCAGGTTCTGGCCTTGTTGGGCCAGACTGAGCTGAGTTTTTGATGGGGATGCAGTAACGGAGGTGGATTTTGGCCATGCTGCTGCTGTTGCCCACCTCAGGCCTGCACTGGTGTGCAGGGCAAAAATTCCCACAAGCTGGGCTGGTTTTCTCCCCTCGGTTTCTCCAACACCAGCTCCCAAAAACGACATGAGACAGGGTTGGCGAAACACCCTGGGACTCTGCAGAGTTGGGACCTGGTGGGTTTTGGACCATCCTGCCTCTAAATAGGCCCCATGGCTCATCCAGCTCTGCTCTGGTTTCGTTGGGAAGGGCTCAGTTCACATTCCCCTCAATCCTACAAACTGCTCACAGGCTTTTAGACACAACCTGCCTGCACTGCCCAGGGCAGGACCAACATCTCCCCCTCCAAAACCTGCAGCAACCACTGCCCCTGCAGCCAAAGGAATTTTTCCCAATAATCAGTGACCAAAGACCAGCACATAAAGTTTGGGAGTCTCCCCTGCAGCCACACCATCCCAGACAACACGCCCCAAACAGCTCACACAGACGGATGGATTTTCTCCTGAGACAAAGATGAGAAGTTTTAACCTCCCCCAGAGTATGGCTGTCCCGGGGGGCTGCCCTGTTTTCCCTGGGGATGCTCCTGGTGTGCTGCACAGTGTGTGGCACAGCCCCACCACGCACACATCTCTAAATGAGCACATAAATCAGTTGTTTTCCACTTGCACCAGCGTGAAAACCCTTCCCCGAGCCAGCAGTCACACAGACTCTCCCCCTCCTAACCCCTCAAACCAACCTGACTAATAACACGACGTATTTTTTAGCATTTACAGCGTAACAGGAGAGTTCAGGACTGACAGCAAACGCAGTTCACGTAAACAGAGGCCTGAGCCTGCTCGGATCAACAGAGATTTGGATTGCCTTCCACATGAGCATCCAAGGAAATGTGAATCCCCCCCAAAGTGCCACCCCTAAACCACTCCAGTGAGGCAAGAGAGGCACCTTCTGCTGGGATGGGCCCCAACAGCTGCACTGGACCCAGCCAAAAGGAGCTGGTTTGATTTGCAATCAGGACCCTCTCCGGGACACACTGCAGGTGAGATGCTTTTGGCCCCAGCAGCATCTCCCACCTTCCAGTCCAGTCAACGATGGGCACTGTGAAACCGGGATTTTTGGGGGCACGGAGATGCCACCTACAGCTCTGCCAGCCCACAAGGCCAGGGTCTCCCTGCCAAAGCCCTCCAGACCACCGCAGCCCTGGAATGCCTCTCGGCTTGGGCTGGTGATGGCTGTTCGTATTTATTCTGCTCTTTGAAAGGAATAACTGAAATTGCAATTTGCAAACAAAACAACCCAAAAAAAAAAAAAAAACCCCACCAAAACAAAAACACATTAAAGGAAAAAGAAGAGAAAGAAACAAACATAACACGCCACCGCAGGCTGGAGAGCCCGGGCACAGATTTAAAGCCCAGAGAAGCCAGAAGGGATGGTCTCGCTGGCCGTGGCTCGCTCGGCCCGAGGCCGGGAGCCACCGGGCTGAGCAGGGACAGGCATGGCAGCACTCGCCCCTCTTCCCCCTCGCCCGGACTTGGCGCCAGGCGACTTCGCTCAAACTTTTCTTCCCCCCACCCCGAGCACTGAGCTCTGCAATATCACTTCTCCTGGAAGCGAGACGCAGGATTCGCCCTTACAAGCCAGGACTTGACTCAGTCACCGAAACGACGGCAAACTCCGGCTGGAAATAGGTTTTAAAACGCAGCTAAAAGGCGGAGAAGGAGGGGGGAGCGGAAAAAATAGGAACAAAAAGGCAGGAGGGTCCCAACCGCGGCGGGTCTGGGAGCCGGCG
>WAAG01041926.1:82506-179479 GCA_013390105.1 Tichodroma muraria
GAAAGGGAGGAGGGAAAGGGGGGAGGGAAAAGGGGGGCAAGGAGGGGAAATTAGAGATGGGGAGGAAGGGGGGAGATGAGGAAAGGAGAGGGGAAAGAGAGAAGGAAAGAAGAGCGGAAATAGAAGGAAAAGAGAGGGAAAAGAAGGAAAGTGAGAGGAAAGAAGATGGGGAAAGAGCAGAAAAGAGAGAGGAAGAGGAAGGGGGAAAGAGGAGGAAGGGGAAAGAGGTAAGGAAAGAAGTGGGAAAGAGAAAAAAGGGGGGAAGGAGAAAAAAACAAAAGAGTTGCGTAGCGCTGCAGTGGCAGCCTCGGGAGGGGGGAGAAGAGGGGGTTCCTCGAGTGATGCTGAGCAATGCCAGCTGTGCCCAGCCCCGGAGCAGCCTGCGAGCCCCTGAGCCCCGCTGCCTGTCCCCGGGGTGTGCCACACGCTGGAAGCACGGTTTATTCCATTTCCCATCCGTGAGGCACAGCAAGTAACTCCCTGCGCGTGTGCTCGCTCCTCTGCAAACTCTCACCTCCTCGGCACCGCCAGTACCACCCCAGCAGCACCGCTGGCTGCTTCCTGGAGCCCCGGACCCCCCTTCCCAGGCAGGCCTCCAGGTTTAATAAATGATACTCAGCCCTGTAAGAATGTGTATTAGTGGCTTGATGGACCAGAGCGACTCCACTATGCATGAAGCATATTAAACATCGTATCGACCCTCGCTTTCCAGGGCCGTAACATGCATAACAAACAGGCTGGGGCCACGCTGCAGCTGCTCACACACGCTGGGGAGCAGCGGCGGGCACTGAGCGAGGCTGGAGTGACACCAGGGACAGCTGCTGGGGGGGGGTTCTGCTGGCACAGGTAGAGCCCAGCTCTCCTGCAGGCAGTGCATTGGGGGAAATCGGGGGTAGCTGGGACAATCAGGGCTGTCCCAGACGCTCTGCCATCGCCTCCATGTGTGGCAGATGCGTGGAACGCTCCCCAGCCTTATCTGCCCTGATTTATTCTTTAATTGGCAAAGTGTCTCGTGCCGTGAATATTAGCAAGCGAGCAGCTCCTCCTGGAAAAGCGAGGCCTCTTATCTGCCATCGCCGTATCCCTGCGTGCCCTTATCGCTCCGTCCCGTGCCTGGCACTGTGGGATCTCAAGCCACGCAGGAGAGGCTCTGGAAAGGCCCCAACACCTGGATTTCTCCTACAACTCTTCTGTTGTGGGAGAACACAAGACCCTGCCCTTCCTGCAGGGCAGACCCACGTGGGGATGGTTGGATGGGGGGTACCCAGCTTCCCGGTTTGGCACCTCTTCACCAGGTGCAATAAATCCATCTGCTTTAGAATAAAAAAAAAAAATCCAAATCCATTGCAATCCACCTGAAGAATAAAAACACCAAAAAAGGACCCGTCCTGTGTCAGGCAAGCGACTGCAAACTGACACTCAGGTGGAGCTGCAGAAGTTAAAATAAAGCGTCTTGCATCCTTGTAATCCTCTGCTCCTGTAATTTCAGCATGTCCAAACAGATTTTGGTGTGTGTTTATAACTGCTAACTTCATTTGCTCCTGGGCTGGGACCTTAAATGCCAAGTTTCATCTCCAAGTCAGTTTTTAAGAGTGAGTTACATCAACTCCTGGGAGAAAAGGGGAAAGAAAGGAAATACGCGAGGATATAAAAGAAAGTTGTGGGTTGCCAGAAAAAGCAGGTTCAAAGTCTCTAAGAGTGCAAAAATCACGGATTTCATGGATATCTGTGTACAGACTGACAGCTCAAAGGTAGAAATCAGTTTCCTCGTAGACAAACTAAAGCTCATCTCTCTGATAAGGGCAAACACAGCCCGGGGCAGAGCTGCGCTCTCAGCCTGTCCCCACCCTGCTGGGTACCCAAAGCCTTCAGGGCTTTGAGTGTGTCCATCGCTTGGGGACACATGGGGTGGGGATCTGGCCCCAAACTCCCATCCCAAAGCAGGCTCAGCTCCGTGGCTGCAGCAGATCCCAGGGTTACAAGAGCCAGGGCTGCAAATCCCCCTTTGCAGACTCCCAACACATGAAATTACCATAACCAGGACATTTCACGCTCCTCTCCCATCAAGCTGTTTAGAGCAAATTAAATTTCTCCCTAACCAGGCTGTAACAGTTCATGTTAGATGTGGATCTAAATGTTAATTGCAGTGACAATAACAGGTCTGATCCTGCAATCCTTATTTGAGTAAAACCTCCCACAGAAGCCAAAGGAATTTTGCCCCAGAGAAAGCAGCTGGATGCAGTCCCACATTTCCAGTCTCTTGAAGATGCCAGAAGGTAAGCCAGGATATTTCTGTGATGTTATAAACCTTCTCTTTCCCTTTCCCCTCCCTTCCACCTCCCCTGAGTTCTTTAATGCACTATTAATTTAATAAGCTGCCTAATGCTGTGCTCACCTTCAGCCTCGCACTTCCCAGGAAGGACTTCAATCATCATGGGGTGGGGGGGAGGCACGTTCAGATAATTTTGGCAGCTCCTTGCCTTGTACATCTGGTTGGTGCAGGGATGCTTGAAGGTCCTGTGCTGGCTGGGAGAGCTGGCTTGGGAAACTGCTGCTCTTGTCCTCTGCACCCTTGGGTGATGCCAGCACCCTTTAGCCTGGGCTCCTGAGGAAGGCAGGCTGATAAAATGGGATCATTTAGGGCTGCCTGGCCTCATTTGGGCAGCTCTCAGTCCCAGCACTCAATTCTGGCTGAATTGGGCAGAGAGAGGTGCTGTGTTCATCAGATAAACCAGCCAGTTAGGCAAAGGCTTCTCCTTCCATCCACACTCCCACCCCCTTGCCATCCCTTTGGGGCAAAGGGATCCATGTGCATGTGGGGCTCAGCAGGAGACAGGCACTGAGATGTTTTGGGAGCTGGGACTCAGAACTTCAGTGTTCAGAACTGGGCACTTGGGCCCAGTGAGTGAATTTGGAAATCATAGCTTCTATGATTTTTTCTAAGTGGTTCCAGCTTTTCTTGTCCATAACCCCTCAATTATCTGACAGGACACAAAAGCAAAACCTGCTGTGCTTCTCCTACTGTTTAATGCCCTTCCTGCACAGTTAGAAAAAAAAAAAAATTAAATCTATTTTCCTGCCTGGCTGCATTTTGTTACAAATTAAAGGCAGAATAAATGTGAAATCTGAGTGAGAAGGAACAGAAGAGGTCATGGGCTGTGGCTGGGCTCCATCTGCACCTGCACATGGAGGCTGTGACACGTGGCCAGAGGTGCCACGGTGTGGGAGCAAGGGTGGCTGTGGCCACTGGCCTGGGGCTTGTGGCCACAGAGTCCCTCCCTGAGCAGGCAGTGTGGGACTCCAGTGACCTGAGAACCAAATCCAACCAAGGAAAGACCCCTTCCACTCATGCAGAGTTTGTGGGACTTTCCCAGGCTTGTCCTCACCTCCAGTAACCTGCTGTCCCAAAGTCACTGCAGGTTCCAGGACCAGCACCTCTGTGTCCCTGTGTCTCCCAGCAGAACTACAGGAGAAAAGTCCCTCCTCTGTGCAGCTTCCTGCCTGGCTCTGTAGATCTTCAGGACAGCACCTACCTCGTGTTCTCAGGGGCAAGAGGAGCTCACAACTCGCTTTTCTTCCCTCTAGGAAGGAGAGAGAGGCACAACAAGACTTTGGGGGACAGGTCAGAGACTCTGGAGGCTGACAGTGGAGTTAGTCCCTGGACAGAGCCTTGCCAAGACTCTCAGCACCCCTCAGGCACATCCAAAGCCATCCAGCTGCTGAGGGGGGTTCCTGCTCCTCGGGGAGACACTGCATGCACAAAGCAGCAAAGCTCCAGGACGAGCCACTTCTGTCGGTGCTGCAGATTCAAACTGCCTTGTTGTGTTTCCCAGCAGCATTTAACAGGCTGATGGTGTTTGTTTATGAAGTGAGATGCACATGATTTATTTGATCTCTGTTTGAGAGCTGCATTCCCACGCCAAGGACAGGCAGAGACGCTGCATTCTCCCCTCTTTTGGGGACTGCTCAGATCAAATCCTCTCTTGCACAGGCAGAGCTGCACTCTCAGCTGCTTCAGAACTGGACATTAAACGCTTATTAGAGACCTCCAAACTCCAAGCCGTGAAGCTGCATTTGTTCTTGTCTGTCTCTGCATACAGAACAAGTGTTAATAGAGTGTTCAGGCTGTTAAAACAGGTTTGGGGAAAAAGTCTCAGGGCACCTGGGCTCTAGTCTGGATCCAGCTTGAATAATCCTAAGGGAGGTTTCATCCTCTCCTCGTGCTTTTCTGGTGGATTGGGTTTGGCATGTCTCACCTGGCTTGCAGGGACAGTGGTTTAATGGACTGCTTTGCAAAATGACTTTACAAATGGAGAGTCTACTCCTGCCTTTTTTAACACCTGGAGATCTCTTTATTCCAGCTCATCACCCAGACCGGGGCCTGGCTGCCAAGGAAGCCAGCAAAGAAAGCATTAAGGGATGGAAGATGAAACGCAGCACATGAGCTGTGAGATTTACAGCTCTCGGTGGAAAGCACAGAGAGCATCACCCACCCTGCCAGAGGGACAGGAGCCAAACCCTCACCTGATGGGAGCCAGCAGCAGCACAGGAACCTGGGCAGCAGCTGAGGCTCACCCCACGCTGCTCACCGTGGCACAGACACCACCTGATTTACACCAGGGCTTGAGGATGTGACTCAGTCACTCAGAGACAGCTCCTCTGCTGGCCTTCCCCTGGTCCCTGCATACAAAACACTTTGCAAATGAAGTGTGAAGATAATATGCTTTATCATGGGCATTTATTACCCGTGATTGTCGTATAAATCTCCCTCCATTCACATACATATACATAAGGTGTATATAAATATGCAGTATCCGGCAGTACCCAGAGCCTTTTTGATGATGTCAATGTAGCCCCCATAAAGATAGTGGGAAATGATTCATAATATTTATATGACAGACATGATATGAACTGTAATAGCCTGTTGGGATCGAGAATATCCATAGGTCTCTGTCAGCCACAAATGTGATTTAAATATTATATATGTGGCAACTGTAGCATTAGTAATATGATAGCTGTTATTGATAGTGGTCATAAAATGCAGTAGTTTTGCACTGAAGAATGTGAAAAATAATCTAGTGGTTTTCCTAATGGTCTTCCCAGCAATGCACTGAGAGGAAGTGTACTTTCAGTGCCTCCTTTCTTCAGTGCCTCCTCCTCTCCTCCCCCCACGCCAAATTACCATCACATTCTCTCAGATTACTGCCAGGGCCATATTTTACTCTGCTGATGTCAGGTTGTGGCATCTCATCCCCCTGGGGCTGTCTGGGGAGGCCAAAGGGTCCCTGCAGAGCCCTGGGCTGTTGTCGAGGCTGGCTGGGCGTGCTGGTGCTTCCTCTGAGAACACGGAGCAGGAGGAGGGCAAAAAGCAGCAAGAGAGGGGCTCAGGGGAGTGGTGCCGCCCTGGGTGGGAAGTCTGGACCGAGGCAAAGGGTCCTCAGCCAGAATAAATCAGCACAGCCCTGCAAAAATGATGCAGCCACGCTGAGTTACGCTCACTGGGCTTCCCAAGGAGGGTTGTGGCGCTCAGAAGCAGGAGTGGGGCATCTGAATCCTCTTCCTTTCCCTTCCTGGCCTTCCACACCCAAAGCCTGCTCATCCAGGGGTCTGCTGCAGGACTGGGACAGCAGCAGGAGGGTGGATAAAGGCTCCTTGAACCTTCCATGTACACCAGGGTTTATCTGGGCTGGAGCACAGGGAAGCTGGGAGAACTGGGGGTGACACCTCTGACTCCAAGGGATTTGCTCTTTGGCCACCACACACCTCCTCAAAAGGCTCCTCAGGGCACAGCACAGGCGCCGGTGGGAGCTGAGGGAGCCCTGGCCACAAAACCAGCCTCACATCTGAGTAAAGATGTCCTTCCATCGCTTCCAAAGCTTCAAAGGTCACTTCCCTGCTGGTTGCCAGCCAGCCTTGATCTCCCCATCCCTGTCCCTAGAGCAAAAATAGGGGGGAAAACTCCTTAAATGCATGATAAATCACTGACTGCCACAGCTGTAAATTACACCAGCCCCTGCATTTTCCCCATGAGCACAACAAGGGAGGGTGAGACTTGCCAGGGTGGGCAGCCCAGCTCAGGGTCCCTTGGGTGCCACAGCCCGGTCTCACCCAGCAGGGTTTGGGGAGGATTCAGGGGCCCAGATCACACCCAGAATTGATGTCTGGTGTCCATCCAGGGAGCTGCTCTCACAGGGAGCCTCTAGCAGGGATCAGGTGTTGCTCAGAGGAGTTAACTCAGGACGCTGCTCCTGTCGAGGGGCAGGAGCAGCCTGGGAGGCAGGTATGGGGATGCTGACTCCATCCTTCCACACCACAGGGAACAAATCAAGGCAGTGGTATGTGCTCCAAACGCAGCAGACCTCAGGGCGAGGCATTGATCAGCTCCCTCGTGCGTAGCCTTAAAAAATAAATTAATTAGAGTTCCGTTAGCGGGGCTTTGCAGAGGGCCCCACGAGTGCTCGGCACTAACGAGGGGTACGGGGCTGCAGGCTGACCTCTCCCACCCCTCTCCGAAGGGATTTCACCCCCCAGGATTCCATTTAAATATTTTAAAGCTAACAGGATGCACACATTTCAATTTAACCCAAAGCACCGGGCTCTTGGTGGACAGAGCTGGGAGCAAGGAAGAGTTTGTGCACAAATGGATGAAACTGGGGCAAGGGAGGGGTGTTGATTTTCCCCAAAAAATTAGAGGGGAACAGCAACCCACCCTCCATCAACCACGTGTCCAGCCCTCCCTTCCAGATGATCTCCTTCCATGCCTTTTTTTGACAATACAGAACATTTTATAAAAGAAAGCAAAAGTCTGTTTGAGAGTCCAGGTGTAATTTAATGTCAGTTTTCTCCGTCATTTGCCTTGCAAGGGACCTGATCTTCCTCTTCCCCACCCTGGTGTGAGCCAGGCATTGCTCCAGGGAAAACCACGGGCCTATTTCTGCTGTCGTTTCCACCAACATAAATCAGGAATTTACTCAGTTGAAATAAGTGGAGCTGCACCAGTGTAAAACCAGTGTGAGCTCAGAGTTACAGTGCCATAAAAGCAGTGTGAGACTAGAATCAGCCTCGGTATTTATGGAGCTGGTTTGAGGAAAGCCTGGGAAAATTAGTAAAATTGGGAACAAACAAAGAGAGAAAAAAAAAAAAAAGGCATGTGATTTCCTGATGATTTGGCAAATCAAATCCTCAAGGCCAGCACTCATATTCCTTCCTCCACTGTGATGCCTGTTCTGGTGAGCACTTCTGCCAGAGGAGCCTTTCTGTATTATTCCTCTTCTGGGTGACGCAGCTGCGAGATGCTCGCTATGGAAATGCCGTATAAAAATAAATTGAATCGAATTAGGGAAACAACTAAAGTAATTTCTTCTCTGTCCTCACATTAATCCATTTAGGTTGATTCTCCGGGTGCTCCAAAGGGGATTTGCATTACTATCCTGTCAGCAGCCACAGTCCCTTCCCCTCCGCTCAAACAAGCCTCAGCACCTCCTAACTCGATGTCTTTTTATTATTCTCCCCCTCTGCCTGCCCCTGCATGGAGACTTCAAGGAGATTTTTTCCAGGGTGATTGGCTTCCCTGGCAGGTTGGATTAAGGCACGATTTGCTCTCAATTGCNAGAAAACAAAAACCATCTTGTAAATGAAATAATGATGTGTGAGGCCTGAGATCTAATGAGAAGCATATCAGTGGCAATCAGAGCTGCTAATGGAGCCTGTGCATTGATATCTGCTCCGAGGCAGCCACGGCAATTCCGGCGTCACGGACACGGCGGAGGCTGGGCCGACATCCCCATCCAGCACGGATTTCTGCTGCCCTAAAATTACACGTTGTGTTTCCGAGAGGATGAATTCCAGAAAGTCCCAGGGCCCGGGCTGTAAGTAGGTCAGGCGAGATGTTCATCG
Source organism: Tichodroma muraria (assembly GCA_013390105.1). Taxonomy (NCBI): domain Eukaryota; kingdom Metazoa; phylum Chordata; class Aves; order Passeriformes; family Sittidae; genus Tichodroma; species Tichodroma muraria. The sequence continues at coordinate 90,403 of WAAG01041926.1, forward strand.
CCACGGTCTCTACGGCCTCGCAGTCTCCGTGCCCTGCGGCCAGGATGCAGAGCAAGCAGTAAATAGCACAGGGCCGGGGGAAAAGGGCTCGGTGCTCCCGCCAGGATCAGCACGGGGACCTGGGAATGGCCCTGGGGACACCCCAGGGTTCCTCCCCCGTGCTGTCCCACACGCTGGTGTAGCACTCGCCCCACTGAGGGACGTTCTGGTCCATCCCTGCTTCGCTCCCGCTGAGTCTGTCACGGTGTGCTTGGGTATTCCCGTGAGTGAAAAAAGAGCTGCCTCTGCAAAATTCAGACAATTCCTTTGCCTCTGCAAAATATTCCCTGCGTTATCCCAGGAAAACCACCGGCACTGCCACGAGGCGTAAGTAATTCAGCCCTTGATGCTGGTGAGGAGCCCTGCTCATCTGAGCTCGGGGACAGCACTGCAGCACAGCCACCCCTCACCTCAGCTGCAGGGAGAGGCTGGGGGAAATGCTGGGTTTTTTTCCTCTTCTCAGTTGGTAAAAAACCCCAGGATTTGCCATGAAAAGGTGGGAAAGCCCAGGATCACCCTCAACCCGGGATGGTCCCCAAGGTAGGAGGTCTTGAACTTGGCTCTCTCCCACTGTCCCAAGCCCTGACCTCTGCACTGCACAATCCCCCATTTCCTCCTCCTCCACAGCCCAGGAGGGTTTCTCTGCTCTGTTATTTCATCCCTTTGGAATTTCCCTGCAAAAATGAAAGTCCTCCAGAAAAATTCCCTCTTGGCTGTGTCGCACACCAGGAGGGGCAGACACGGGGGGCTGTGGTTGCCCAGGATGCTGTGAGTGGACCTGGGGGCACAATCCCTGCTCCGTTCTCCTCTCATCCTGCCCGGGCAGCCCGAATCCTGTCCAAAAAGTACCACAACTGCTTTGGAAAAGCAATGCCTGTGTCATTCCCCTCCGCAGCTCTCGTGCCTCACTCTCCCAGCACCATGATTTCCAGGATGCATCCCGGAATCCTGACTGCCAGCTGCTGACACCGCACGTTTCGGGGAGAGAGACGCAGCGCAGGGATTTCCAGTGTAAACCATGGGACAATCCAACGTAAATATTTCGAAAGAGATGGTAGGAGGGGGGATGGAGAGCAGCTTTGTGGGGGGCAGATTCTGCTGCCATTTACACGATGAGAAGTCGGACGTCACTTCCCAGCCTGGAGTGACCTTGGCTGATTCTCCCAGTTTTACTCGGGTTTTGTGCAGTGTCACCAAGAGCTGGGTCTGACCCCTGAGGTCTTGCTTAGTGAGCAAGGTTGGAATTCCAAGAGTCTTTTCCTGAAATTTGTCGACATCTTTTGGTTTCCTCCCCCAGCGCTGACCTCAGCTTCCAGGGGTTTGTACTCCTGGCACGACTCTGCTCCACAAACACAATAAATCTGAGCTCTGCCTCAGCCTCAGAGTGTTTGGCACAGCCTGGCAATGAAATGCCCTGGCCATGGATGGGCAAGGCAGGTAACAGTTCCAGTGGCTCTTTGGGAACGTCTGGGTTTGCTGCAGCTCCAAGCAATTTTTGTTCCTGCTGTTGGGTGCATCACTGAAACACAATTTGTGGTCCACCATGCTCTGGGGAGTATTATCATCCTAAAGAAATTCCAAAAATGCATCCCAGAGGTGCATAGAGGGTCCTGCTGCCTGGCAGAACAGGAATCCTCCACTTCCAGACCCCAGTTCAGCATCAGCCACAGGAGGTGTGCTCGAGGCAGGAATGATTGGCCTGTCCTCGCTTCTGCCACTGAAGTTTTTCAGCGTTGATGGGGAACATGGAAGGCAAGGACCAGGGCAGTTTCACTTCCCATGTCTGCTTTTTCTCAAGCATCAATGATTCCAGGGTTTTTTTGGCAGATGAACCCTGGTTAAGTGAGTGTATCTTGGCTTTAAAAGGCTCACTCAAGGCTGTGGACTGGCTCTCGCTCAGCATCTCAGCAGGCACCGAGTTTGAAGCTGGGTTAGATGTGGTTCTGGCCTTTGTATCCTTCCTGAGTGGGATGGGCTTAAAAACATAGTTTTGGCCTTCTGAGTGTGTGATCATTCCCTAATTCAGCCTAAACACCTTCCCTGTGAGGGAGGCGAGGCTCAGCAGGGTGCCAGTCCCAGGGGCACCAGTCCCGTGGGTGCCATCCCAGAGTGCTGCTCCGGGCAGGGATCCATCCCCCAACGCTGCCTTTGATGCCAGGCAAGCACAGTCCTGCTGCTCCAGGCTGGAGCAGGCTGCTGCCAAACAATCCCTGGTTCTGCAGCCACAGCTCAGTTTTATCCAGAATTTTGTTGGTGGTCAGGTTTCTCAGTCGGGTGCTGCAGCATCAGCAGGAATGTGGCAGAAACCAGCAAAGCCTGAGGAGAAAAATGGGGAGAAAGGTGTCCAGACCTGTGTGGTCAAGGGGCTGTCATGCCCCTGTCCCCGTCCCTGTCCCTGTCCCTGTCCCTGTCCTGCTGTCCACACCAGCAGCCCTTCCAGACCCTCCCCAGGCAATTAACAGAGCTCAGATCACCTCATTACACCTGTGGGTACCTGCCCCATTATCACCATGGCTCCACAACATTTAAACCTCTTTAGATTTCACTCCTAACAGGGGTTTTGAATAACCTGATGAGGGTGCAGCCGGACTCTGACGTGTCCAAGGCAGGGTAATCGGAGATTCTGGGTCTGCCACGGAAGAAAAATGCAAAATAAAACATTATCACAAATAGTAATAACGGTGTTTGTGAGCTGCACGAAGCAGGAGCTCTATGTTGGGGTTGTTGCTTCGTTCCAGAGCACTCTCCTGCTAAATCTTTTCTGATATTAAAGCTGGCTCGATAGGGTCCTGCTCCCTGGTTGAAACATCAATATTACTAATAAATAGAAATAACAAGTGAGGTAAAGGGCCAGACCAGCCTGACCTGCTTTATGAATTAATGTAGTGAAAACTGGCCCTTTTCCTCCAGCCTTTATATACTGCAGGCACATATATGAACATTGTACACATTTATTGGACATCAGAGCTTTGGAATACAGCTGGGGCCATGCTGTAACCTAATTACTGTGCCAGGGAAAAAGTGGGAAAGGCCCATTGCACAGCCCCCTTGGCTTTCAGGATTGCTATGAATGAAATCACCTCTCCCAGACATGAATTTTTTGTCCAGGGTGGATCCCCTCCCCAGAGCTGCAGGGTTTCTGCGGGATCCAGGGCTTCCAGTTTGCAGGGATTTTAGCTGGCGTTTGTGGGTCTTGTGGCAAGGCCATGTTTGGTTTGGAGCTGGGCATTTGGGGTTGGCTGCCAACAGGAGCTGGGCTACCTGACCCCTCCACCCCGTGCGTGTGCTGGTGGCTATATATATATCCATATACCCATGTATCCCTGGCTATATACACACCCATGTATCCCTGGCTATATATACACCCATATTTCCCTGGCTAATATGCCCATATATCCATATACCCCTGGATATATATATCCACATATCCACATATCCCTGACTATATATGCCCATATATCCATACATCCCTTGCTATATATACCCATATATCCATGTATCTCTGGCTATATACATCCATATATCCATACAACCCTGGCTATATATGCCCATATATCCATATATTCCTGGCTATATATGCCCATATATCCCTGGCTATATATGCCTATATATCCATATATTCCTGGCTATACATGCCCATATATCCATATATCCCTGGCTATATATGCCCATATATCCATATATTCCTGGCTATATATGCCCATATATCCATATATCCCTGGCTATATATGCCTATATATCCATATATTCCTGGTTATATATGCCCATGTACCCCTGGCTATATATACCCATATATCCATATATTCCTGGCTATATATGCCTATATATCCCTGGCTATATATGCCCATATATCCATATATTCCTGGCTATATATGCCTATATATCCCTGGCTATATATGCCCATATATCCATATATCCCTGGCTATATATGCCTATATATCCATATATTCCTGGTTATATATGCCCATGTATCCCTGGCTATATATGCCCCTATATCCATGTATCCCTGGCTATACATGCCCCTATACGTGGGGACAGAGGCACTGGGCGCTGCTCTGCTCCCCTGTAACTCTGCCCTGTGACTCCTGCCTGCTGGGGGATGATTTCTGGGAGGTGCGAGGCAGACGTGACCGAGCTTTGGGGTGGGAGCAGATCCCGGCCATGTCCCAGGCCGGACGCAGCTCCCGGGAATGCCAGCACGGTGTCACGGCACGCAGCAGCAATCTGGGGCCGGCCCTCGCTCCGGGACACGGACACCGCGTGGTGTCCATAATTTATAAGCTATTCAAAATTTATCGCCGAGAACAAACTCCGGCTGCGGAAGGGTTTTAAAGCCTTGTTAAGTATTAAAGTGGAAATATCCCTGCTGGTGGGGATAGGGATGGGGATGAAGAGCATCCTCCCTGCCTGCCCTGACCTGGGAGGGCTCCGATTATCTCTCTACCCCCTTATTTTTTCCTTTTCCCCCCCTTCTTTTCACTTTTGCTGCCCTGCCATCGCTGTGTTTCTCCAGCCACGGCAGCCCCCGGGTCAGGGGTAGGTCGGGGCTGGCCGTGCCCCCCTCCACTGCCCCCAGCCCCCTCCCAGGGGGGACCCTTGGCTTTGCTGCAGGGGGCCCAGGCCGCGCTGGCGAGGGGCTGACAGAGCCATACAAGCACTTGTCACCTCGGCGGTGACGAATCGGCCCCGGCTGACAAGAATGGATGGAGCTGTTTCCTGGGCTGATGGGGGGCAAGAGCGGCGCTGGGGATGCTCTGGGGGGATGCTGGAGAGGTGCTGGAGGTGGGAGGTGAGGTGGGACTCAGGTGGCTGAGCTGGGGCAGCCCCACGCTGGGGATGGGGTTTGGGGTCTGGGCCGGGGCAAATTTAATAAGTCCTACGGCCGCCTCCTGCCAGAGCTTGGCTTAATGGGATGCCAGAGACGACAGGGTTGCCTCGATCTGCTCATTCCCTGGGCCTGGGGAACCATCCATCTTGTTCTAACCCTATTTTAAAAAAATATAAAAGGAAAGAAAAGGAGGGGGTGGGGGAGAAAGAAAAATGATAAATCTGCTCAGGGCTTTTGTTTGCCTGCGATTCCTGTAAAGGACAAAAAAATGAAATAAAAGCCAGGCCCATTTTTTCCCTGCTTGGTGTTGCCATGGGATAGAAAACCCCCTGTTCTCAAGAGTGCAGTGCCTTTGGGGAGGGGAAAACCCCTCGTTAATGTTATGAGTTGCATCTGTTCCCTGGGTCCGGGTCACTTCCAGCTCTCCAGCTCTCCCTTGCCTGCCTCCCCCACCCCCTCACATTCCCATTGCTAATTTCTTTGGCTATCCATGCCCTCAGAAATCAAAGGGGAGATCCTGGCTCCCAGCTTGGGCTCTGAAACAATGACCACCATGCTGAGAGCATCCCAGATCTCAGAGCATCCTGGCTCTGGGGGCACCCCAGCTCGGGGAGCATCCCGGCTCAGGAAGCTCTCAACCAGTGCAGGAGACAGAGTACAGAGCAAGGTCTGGGAGTGCAGTGCCCCCTCATCCCTCTGGAAAACAGAAATAATAATCCTGGGTCACCCCTGCAAGAGGCAGAAGAGGGAATTTCCCCTCGGACGATGTTGTGGGCAGGAAGGGTTTGGGGCAGCACGGCAGGATATTGATCCTCCACCCTTCCTTCTGCTGGAGCCTCTGACCTGCCAGGCCTGAGCCCTTGAGGAACCAAATGAACAAACCTCCCTCTCCTGCTCCTGCTTGGCTCTCCAGCTCTTTCCCTGCTCAGGGAACACATGTGATCAGGACCCAGTGCTATTTACCACATCTAGGAGGGTGAGGAGGCGTAAAAAAAAGATCTTTGATGTAATACACTGGCACAAAAACATGTCTGTAGAGTGGAGCAGAGGCTCTCCGGGACTTTGCAGGATGAGGGAATTGGCTGGATATTTCCAATGGCATGTGACAAGGAAGGTACCAGCCACTGCCCATATTGGAGCTCTGAGGTGAAGCGCAGGAGCCGGCACAGGGCTGGGAGCCATAAAGCAAAGAGCTTCACAGTGAGAGACAAAACAGCCAGAACCAGTGCAGGGAGAGGAGGATTTTCTTACCCAGCCCTGGCTCCTATCTGCTCGGATCCCATTTCCAGGCTATTTATAACCCAGGTGGCAGCAGAAGGCTGGTGGCTGGGAGCACTGAGCCCCCAGCACCCCGCGGTTGCCTGCAGCACGCTGCCAAATGTGCCTGGTTCTCCTGAGATCTGGCTCCAGGAGCAGAGGGGATCAGCAGCCCCAGCCACCTGGGTCTGCTCTGCACCAGGCAACATCCACAGGGAGTTTGGGTGGGTGCAGGCAGCGGGATGGGGCTGCAGAGAGGGAAGAGGGGTGATTTCAGCTGGTGTGAAACACAAGTTTGGTGCCTGATGTGCCAATGGGGACCAAAATACCTCTGAGCAAGGGGCTCCAGGTGGAAACATGTCCTAAATGGGATGAGCAGCAGGGCTGTGCCAAAATATGCTGTGAGGAGCCATGCCAAGCCATGCTGTGCCAACTGCACCATGCTGTGCCAACTGCACCGTGCTGTGCCATGCCACCTGGGCTGGGGACACACTCATGGATCCCAGGCTGGCATCACGGCTTGGCAGAGGCTCACAGCCAGGCAGAGGCATCTTCATAGCACTGCTGGTGCTGGCCAAAGCCTGGCATCACTGCCTGGAAGGAAGCGTGGCAGTTGTGCCTGGAAGCCAAGGAGAAGCACAAAATCTCTCCGCGCACTCTCAGGATCCTTGGGTAACTTGCAGGTATCCGTTTGCAGGATTGTGTGTAAAAGGCTTCACAGTCCTTATTATAAACACTATAAATAGGTTTGTGGTTCTTCTTTGAGCTTAAGAACAAAAGGCTGTTTCATTATCATTAAACTTGCGTTTGAGTTGCTCTGTGACTGAGTGTCTGGCCTTTTATTGCAAGCCAGGGCTTTCAAAAGCTCCTTAAATGTTAATGTCACCTTTAAAACAACAGTGGTGAGGCCTTTGATCAGCAGCACCGGTCACTTGGTGCAGCTGAAGTAAGAACCAGCCACTGACTGATCTTGGGGTTTTAATATTTCCCTCTTCCCCCTGCGGATGCCTGGCACCAGGAGAGCAGCCAGGCTTTGATCAGACCTGGGTTTTCAGCCATCTCAAAGACTTCCTGCTCAAAGGAGGTGTTCAGCACTGGGTTTCCATGGCTCGTTGCAATGGAGGAGAGCAGGGAATGGCCAGGTTGATCCTGCAAGAGTGACCCAGCCACGCTGCCCCTGGGGACAGGAGAGAGGCCCTTCTCCACTGCTTTGCCATGGACCTATGGGACTGCCCAGGTTTTGGGACCACCAGCTGCACGCCCTTGTCTTTGCCGCCGGTGCATCCCCACAATTTGGAGGCTGGCAGGGAACAGGATCGTCTCAAAGCCTTTCCCTTCTCATGGCTCCAGCTTTGCCCTTCACCAAAACCTCCCAGCAAGACCGCATTCCCACATTCTCTGTCAGCGCTCCGTGGTCACTGTGCATCCCACACACATGCCCAAGCACACGGTCAGCGGCGCAGGGACGGGGTGACACCCGCCCTCCCTGAGCAGGCAGCAGCCAAACGCCACAGGAAAGCGCATTTCAGGTCCAATTAATGCCATCCACGGCTGTGCTGGTGCTGGGCTGGGTACAAGGATATGTTTGCAGAGATAAGTGTGAGTGTAACCTGATGACACAAGTTGCCTGCTTCCAAATGTCAGGCAAAGTTCACCCAACCCATGTGAAACGAGTTAAAATTTAACAGAAATCTGCAAAGTGTTGCGTTGTAATTGAATCCATGATGTGGACGGGAAGCATGTTCAGACACATCCCAAATTTGCCTGAACCATAATATTCTTCAGGAAAAAAAAAAAAGAAGAAGGTCGATTTAAAGGAGGCGGCTGCTACTAAATATGCATGCGCCCCCTCCTTCCCCTGCTGCAAGGAGAAGGTTCTGTCTGAAAACTTCTGAGTCATCCTGCATCGGTTTTGATGTGTCAAAATTGGTTTAAAAATTCACAGCTGAAGCAGCAGTGGGGAGAGCTGAGCCCAGGCACAGGCAGATGAATGCAAAGTGCTGCAGAGCTCAAGCGCATCGGCTCCGCATCCACAGCAAGAGTCGCTAAAGCCGACCCGGGCATTAAGGAGGAAAAAGGCTTTTTGGCTTCTTGACACTGTGATGTGGCTTTGTGTTGTTTTTCTCTTTGCTGGCTGCTAATTCTCCCTTTGTCCTGGCATGGCAGGGTGCAAACCCCTTCAAGCTTTAGAAATGGAAAGTTGTTTTGTTGGTTTTGTACTCCTTTTCTATAGCGAGTTCAGCCCCCAAGGCCTCCCTGCCGTGGTCTTTGGGCAGCAGTGGCTAGATGTGACCAGCACAGCCCATCACAGCCCCACGTGGGCTGGAACAACCTCTCCACGCCTGAGGTTGCACACAGCCATCCCAGGGCCCTTCTCCTTTCCCTTTCCACGTTCTCCTGGCCGAATGCTGCCCTGGTCCTTCATCCCAAGCCTCAGCTGCCAGAAGAGCCGTGTCACAGTAAGGAGGAGGAAGCAGGAGAAATGAGCTCTGTGCTCTGGTTCACTGAGGTTTTTGTCTCTATCTTTTCCATTTAGGGAATTTATTACACTAAGTGATGGATGGAATGGATTAAAAAAAGAAGATGGCCATGGCAGTTAGGAGTAACTGAAGACAGGCCCCTGCCTGGGCTGGCTCTGCACTCAGCATCCCCACGGATGGATCTGGGGCTTGGCTCTGGTTCATGCCCTGCTCCTTGCCAGCAGATTAAACCTGTGATCCTAAAGGTCAGTGCTCCTGGCTGCTGCACAGCCAGGCTCTCCCCTGGACACAGCAGGAATGGAGGAAAACTGCAAGGGATGACTGAGACCCTTGTGTGCTTTTACTCTGCAAGGGCTTTTCATAGGGGAGCTAAAAACAAATTTAGCACTTAATGCTCTGAAGAGTAAACACTTAAATACCCTATCATCTGCCCAAGTGCTTTGTTTATTATTCAAAGAAGCCAAACTGAAGCAGTTTTCCATGGAGATGTAGTACCTCCTTCAGATTAGCCAGCTTAATTAGATCCTGGTTGCAGCGCACGCTGCTCTGCGCTGATGAGGGAAAGTCAAACAGCCACTTCCAGAGGCCAAGCCTGGGCTCCAGCTCCACCAGGCACAGGGCAGGATTTTGGAAGGGAGTGGCAAAGCTGGTCATCTCGAGCTCTGGTTCAAGGCTGATCAGCGCAGGTGACAGGGACAAACCCAACACTGGTGCTGCGCATGGAGAGGAACCACCATTTGTTCCCAGTCATGCCACTTTGTCCCAGCTTCCATCTCCAAACCCCGGCAGGAACAAACCTGACCACTGGTAAGGACTGACAACTTTAAACAAGCTATTTTTCCCTTTTTTTGAAAGAAAGTTGGATGAAACTGCCAGTTCAGGTACTAAATACTGGCAAAGGCCACCCCTGAATAGTGGCTACTCCCTGAAGCATAAAATCTCCAGTCTCCCATTTACAAGCTATTAAAGCTGTTACATCCCATAATGGAGTTCCTCAGGTGAAGAAGACAAACAAGGGAAAATGCTGTAACACCACCGCAAGGCCTGACACAATAACAGACACGGCACAAGAAGGATGTGACACGGGGAGACAAACAGGAGCGAAATTTATGTCACTGGAGATTACAAGGGCATCGTATATCAGCCGTGGAGACGGGCTCTGAACGGGGCTGGCCTAACCTTCCAGGGAAAAAAACTCAGATCAACAGCCCCAGCCAAGAGTAAAACAGAGCTGGGGCTCTCTGGCAGCATCCTGTGCTCGGGGAGAGCTGGGGAGTTTGGTGGGAAGGAGAGGCCGAAAACGACACGGTGGCCACATGCCTGATGTGACGACTGAAGGTGTTGCTCAGTTATTAACGATGAGGCTGGAAAATGTGTGCAGAGATGAGAGACACTTGTGCCACGGTGTGAGGAGTTTTTCCTGGGCCCAGTGGCATCACTTTGGGCATCAGTGTCCAATCCTGCTGCTTGAGCTGGTGGGGCTGCTCTGACCCCCTCCTGAGCCCTGCCCATCACACACCACCACCCCCCAAAGCCCTTTGGTCTCTGGATAAAGCTGTGGGGAAGGGGAGGCCAAAAGCTGAGGAGAGCCCAGACTCCAACATCCCACACAGCATGGAGGGGAATTCTGCCCTTCCTGAGGCCAGAGATCAGGAGCAACCTTCTATCATGGGGAAGCCCCGGTGTGAATGGCTTTAATAACATCACTGAACCAGTCTGCAGGGGAAGGTTTTACCCACAGCTTATGGGATTTGGCCATTCCTATATCAACTTTCTCATGTTCATCCAAAAACCTGCAAACAGCCATGAAAACTCAGGAGCAGGAGAAGGGTGTTGCCCTTTGGTTGGATTTTGTGTAATGTGAGTACTTTGGATTTTGTTCAGCTCTCAGATGAATTATTGGCTCCTGGTCCTTCAGCTCAGAACCTTCTTTTCTTGCTTTGAGTGACTATTTGCAAACATGTGATGTCTGCCCTGTCAGAGCGTAGTCCCCACTCCGCACCTTGCAATTGCTCTTGGAAGCGTCAGGAATTATTAGGAGAGGCTGGATATGGCCACTGTTGTTTCACAAAGCATCTCAGGTTGGAAGGGATCCATAAGGATCATCAAGTCCAACTCCAGGACTGATCCATCTGACCAAGAGCATCATCTGGGTGCTCAGTGAGCTGTGCTGTGACCACTTCCCTGTTCCAGTGACACATCATATGCTGGGAAAGGGAGAAATCCGAAGCAGTTTTTCCCACGGTCACAAAATCAACCTATGACCACAGTGTGACCCAAATATTGGGAATATCTGTGTCATTTCCAGCTGGTTTTGGTGTTGGAAATGCCTTTACCAGCCTGCCCCAGTGCCAGGGTGCAAAGCAGAGATGCCTCCTGCTGCCCTGTGCCTGCCAGGAAGGACAAGTCCAAGGTGGAAGAGGATTTAAGAATCCAACTAAGGGTGATGCTGCAGAAAGAGAGGGTCCTGCAGGAGCTGGCTGCTCAGCTGTGAGTCTCCTGCAACTCCCAGCCCTCATTATTTCACTCCAAGTCAGTGCAGCAGCAGTCAGACTTCAGAGTAAAAACTGTCCTACTTTCAAATGACTGAGTGCAGCCCGTGCCTCGGGTTCCTGCTGCCGTAAACACACGCTTCCAGTGGGTTCCCCTCCATCCTTGGGTTACATGAGCTCAAATTGGGGTTGATCTGTCTGGCCCCAGCGCAGTAAATCGCCCTGCTGCCTCAGCTGGCAGCAACATGGGGGCAAGATTGCTTCAGTGCCAGATGAACTCATCACAGGAGCATTCCGGCTTCAGTGCGAGCGTGTCTGTCACAGGCTCCGCGGGGATAGACACCCTCAACCTCCGCCTCGCAAATGAAAAATGCCTTTTCTTCTCCAGCCTCACAAAGCAGCGGCTCTGCCTGGAGCCCAGAGGCAGTGGCAGAGCCCCCTTCCCTTCCCTTCTTCCTTCCTTCCCCCTCGCAGGCGGAGATATTGCATTCATTCATCTCGGGGGCCGCGCTGAGCTCGCGGCCTGACAATGCATTATGGTGATGTAGGTCTTCATTTCGCGCTGTCAGGGACTGCAACAACTGTATCCATTACCCACCGGGCCGAGCGGGGCAGCTCCCCCAGCTCCTCCACCTCTGGGGACGTCCCTTGGCCCTGTCCCACCCAGGAGGCTCCGGGAAGAAGGGCAGTGCCCGGTTCTCGGGGTGTGGGATGGGGAAAGGGGGAGCCAGGAGGAGATCGATGGCCCCAAGCGCCACGAACACAATGAGGTAATTCCACCCAGCAGAACCTCATCAATCCCCCGGCTCCGGCGCGGCGTCCCCACGGCCACGGATTGCCGGGGCCATAGCCCAGGTGTGTGGCTGTCATGGAGATAAAAGAGGCTTAATTAAGACCCAATAAGCTAAGTGATTTGTTATCTCGGCGCAATATATTACTCCAGCCTATCGATCCCAGGGAAGCACGTGTGTCCGAGAGCCACCGAGCAGGCTGGATCCCTCCTTGGCGAATATCCACCTTGGAGTTCCCACTGGAGCACCAGTTCTTGCTGCTGGCTGCTGGCAGAAACCAGCAGGAACCAGCCTGTAAGATCTCCCCACTGCTGGACATCCCCGCAAAAATATCGGGATTTGCTTTGCCCAAGGGAAGAACACAGTGAAATCTGGGAAAAAGCAGTTTCCATAAACCAGCAGGAGCTCAGCTGTGGAATGGGAGAGGCTCACAGCCTGGCTTCCTTCTTGGGAAGCCCCAAGGCCTGTCCCTGTGGCAGGCAGAGCTGGATGTCCCCGAGCAGGGAGCCAGGTCCTGGACACACATGCCATGACCTTGGTGCTCCAGCCCAGCCAGCACCACACACCCCCGGAGCTGCTGAAAGGTTCCCTTCCCAGATGAGATCAAACCACTTCTTTTTCAAAACTTGAAGGAGGGGTGAAGGGGAGAGGGAGGGGAACCCAATTCCTTTAACATTCGAAATGTTAAACTGTTCACTGAGTTCTTTGATCTTTTGAGGTTTTGCTGCAAAGGGAACACCCTTTCCCCATTGGTTTACTGAGTCACGCTTATTACTTCAATGCAGAAATATCCTTTATGTCAAGTGTATAAATATCCAGCTCTAAGCTTCAGAAGCCTATTCCTTTTTTCTTTTTTTTTTCTGTCTGCCTTCTTTTTTTTTTTTTTTCCCCCCCAGAGGAGCGTGTTTCACGCTCTCCCGGAGCCGCCTGCATTCTCCCTCGCGGTCACAGTGGCTTCCCAGCAGGAAAACCGGGAAGGGCGCCTTGCAGGGAGCACCCAGGGCCACCCCTCTCTGCATCCTCCCCACATTTCTTGTGGGGAATCCGACAAAAAAGCAGGAGGGAGGAAGAGAGTAGAACATCCAGCCTGGAACTGCAGTTAGGATCCCAGGATAGCCCTATTGCAAGAAGGCTCACCTCCCGTGGGATGCGCAAGAAAAGCACGGGCTGGGGAGCGGCTGCACGGCTCTCCCACGTCTTCTCCCGCATCTCTGGCATCTCCGGGCCGAGGCCGGGGTTCAAAGTGGCCGCAGGTGCGGAGGAAAAGCCCCGGGCTGGCAGAGCCCGGCTGGCAGAGCCCGGCTGGCACGCGATGCCGGCGGCGCCCACGCGCCCGCCCGGACCTCCCGGCTGGAGCCGGGCCGGGCTGCTCCTTCCCGCCTGGCCCACGACTTGGCCCCGAGCTACGTCTGCGATTGGGCTTGTTTGAGCAGTATTGATGGCAGGCAAGCCGGAGCCTGAGCAGCGGGAGCCCCGGGAGTGTTCGCTTCCAAGGGGAAGGAGGAGGTGAACCCCCCTCGCCCCGTCTGGACTGCGGGATGCGGAGTGCAGCACCCCCTGCTTTGTTTCAGCTTCTGAGCAGGATGTCACCTCCAGGACAGGCCATCCCGGCGCCATGGGTGGGCTAGGTAGTGCAAAGCATGTTTTAAACCACGGCACAGCTCAACAGCTCTGGGTTTCCTTCTTCTTCAAGGAAAGACCCTGCAGTGTTCAGCAAACCGTGAGCCCCGCTCAGCCCTGGACGCGCTTAGCCAGGCAAATGGAGGCATTCCCGACAGCCTCCCGAAATGGGACAGCATTCCTGCTCCGGCCAGCCTTGGCTGAGCGGAGTCAAAGCTTCCAGGAGCCACATCCCCTGTCCAATTCTTGCTGGGAGCTGAGATGGATGCTCAGAGCTACCTCACATCACCATCTCTGAGGACCATCGAGCAGACTCCTGACCAGCTGTGTGTCCTGTGTCCCCAAATCAGGAACTACATCAGGAATGACAACCTGGCAAGCTGGGGCAACAACCAGAGCCCTCACCTGGCAGAGGGATCAGGGCTGGTGCTGTGTCAGAGCCCGCTCAGGGGTGTGTGTCTGCCCTGTGTCCTCCCTTCCTCTGCAGCACAGCACAGCAGGGATGCACCAGCGTCACCCCCTCGTGTCACCTGGGCTCTCAGATGCTTTTGCTGGAAGTGGAACAGCCAGGAATGCTGGGCAGCCCCTGATCCATCCCTGGCCATCCCAGGGGCTGAGTGTGGGAGCTGCTCTGGCCCCTCCAAGCCCAGCTGTGCCCAGGCTGATGAGGCTCCTGGCTAGCACCTATCCCCGTGCTCCCTCTTCATCCCAGCATGGAAGTGGGTCCATGCTTTCCTTTGTCTTCCCTTTTTCTCCCTTGCTGGAGGTCACACCCCCCGATTACATAACCAGGAGCCAGCTCTGGGCAGAGCAAGGAAACTTGACATTCATATAACCTGCCAGGCTCTCCCCACCAGGGATTATTAAGTCATTAGAGTCTGTTAGCAAATTTTCCCAAATACTTTTTGTTTCTTCCCAGGGGCACCTTGATGGTTAATGATCCCAAACTACAGGCTGGGCTTAAATTCACCCACTCCAGACAAACAACCTCCAGTGATCCTCAAGGTGTGGCAGAGCTGCGGAGGGAGGGGTCAGGAGGGACCCTTAAGAAAATTCCCTCAAAACGATGCTCCCGTTGAGTGGCAGAGGGAGGGAAGGGTTGGCAGAGGGGAAGGGGAGAGGTGCCCACCCCGGGGAGGGGTGAGGGGGTGATCCCCATCCTCCCCCGGTAACACACACCCGCTGTTCTCCTCGGCTGAGCTGGCAGCCCAGGGCGATATTTCTAACAGGCAACTGTATTGCCTAACTGGAGACAGAATAAAAAATAATCATAAAAAAAAATAAACCAGTCGGGCAGGCCAGTTGAGTAGAGAGGAGATAGGTTTCACCCAGCTGCAGCTGACTTGTCCTCACGTTCTCAGGCTGAGCAGTGTGCACATCAACACTTGAGGGTCTGAGGCTGGTGGCAGGGGACATCTCCTGCCCCCAAACCCCAGCCAGGAGCAGTATCAGTTCAAAACCCACCCTTTTGTCAGGGTACCCCTCACATTTCGGTGCTTGTGGAGAAGCAAAGTCTGGAGGAAGGGTTACAGCTGCAACCCAAGGCGTAGGTAAAGGGGAAACCCCACACACACTCCTCTTATTTTAGACCCATGACTTTTGAAAAAAATATTACACACTTAAAAGGATTTCTGATCCACCTGGCATATAGAAAAGCCTTCATGATTTTTATGAATATCAGTAAAAGTAGCAGTACTAATGAACTGATGGCTACCAGTGTGCCTCCAGGTAACTCTGAATAATTTCCACCCAGATAAGCAGTACAGCTCTCTGATCCCCATGACCCCACAGCCTTGAAAACCCTTTGAAAGACCAGAGGAGGCCATGATTTCCATCCCAAGCCATCTCTGTTTAATATCCGTGAGGAAGACACCTGGGTATATCCGACATGAGGTTCAGCACTGGCATGGGGCTGCAGAAAACTCTGATTTCCCAGGGAAGTGCAAGCACCTGGAGCTCCCCAGGCAACCATCCCACAGCTCCCAAGACAGGGGATGGAGCCTTGCCATGGATCCCCTGTCAAGGACCAGAGATCCCTCGGTGCCACCAACCCCTTCACCACTGGGCAGAAAGCAGGGAACCAGCAAGCCAAAAATTCACCTTCTTTGCAAAGTTGCACGTGGAAGGAGATTTGTCACATGAGCCTGTTTGCTCCAGAAATAAATCTCCCTTTAAGGCAGGTAAATCTCAGGCAGAATCTGTAAGATACCCTAATGTGGCATTAAGCTGAAGTTAAGGTTATATTCCTCCAGGGATGCCAGATGGGATTTGCTTTCCTTGAAGACAGGACACATATTTTAACTTTAATGGGTTGATGGAGCCCCTTTTATCTTGTAAATATGAATGAGGAAGGGGGAGCTGTTAAATAAATGGAGGGGTTTTACCTGAACCTTTTTCCCTGTCATTGGCTTGGACTATGCTAAAGACCTTTGTTTTCTCAACGGAAAACTCGCTCAATCATTCAGAAAGGGAACTAAATGCCTTTTGAGAACATAACCTTTATTTTCTAGATAAATGGTTCACTCAGAGCAATTTGCATGTGGGAAGCTGGTATATGGCACAGGGAAAAAAAAATTATATTTAAAACCCAATAGCAATGTAGGTCAGGATACAAACATCTACTGCTGAGATGACTTCTCTGGGGTTGGAGAGTTAGGGAGCTCGAGGCGATATAAAAAGATGGGGAGGGTTTGTGCAGCAGCTCTGCTTGGGGCTGAGTGGGTACATGAAGGAGTGAACTGATCCATAGTGGTCCAGATAAAAGGGGCTGGGTCCTGGGAAGATGCAGATGAGGAACTCTGCAAATGGTTCCTACCACCTGCCCTGCAGCCTTGTTCCCAAGGCTGGCTTTGCAAACCCATCCCAGCCCCTCTGTCTTTCCAGAATTGATAGCACCAGAAGTGTCCCATTTCCTGGAGCTGTCACACTGACCCCAGAGATACTTGGCCACCTCTGCCCAAGCACAATTCCCACAGCAAAGCCAACCAAGGGAGCTGCTGCTGCCACACCAACAGGGAGGGACAAACCAGCATTCAAACCATTGACCCCTGGTGGCTCATCTTCCTCCAGCAGCGTTCTCCAAATCAGTGCACCCCAAAACTTCTCATCCCCATCTAAGCTGCTACGAACGGACTCACAGACCCAAGTCACCTAACCCAGCCCAGGAACAATCCCCAGAATTCCAGACCTTGGGCTGGGAGCTACAGCCCTGCTCTCTAAAGTGAGAAAGGACCTGCAAGGCATCGACCCCGCTCCAGGTTGCGCCCCTGCCATGGCATGGAGGAGGCAGAGCCTGGGAAAGGCGCCGGGAGCAGCTGCAGCAGAGCCCGGTGCCAAGCCCAGCTGCTCGTTAATTAGGGTAACATGTTGTCTCTTGTACACACCTCCAAAGACGCTGCATTAGCTTGATAAGTATTTAACACTTGGCACAGGGGGAAATTTCCACTTAGCATCCAGCAGCGCTGAGCAGCAGGGAGGGAAAGGTGGCACAGGCAGGGCAGGAGGTGGCACAGCCCTGGGCATCCAGCCTTGCCCTGCTGGGCCAACATCAGGCAGGAGCTGAGGGGTTTGCGGGCTCTGCCATCACACTGGGAACTTGCAGCCCTGGGACAAAACCCTGGCTCTGCTCTGGGTTTAATCCACCCCTCTCCCGGGGGTTGTGGCTGCTCGTGCCTTTCTTTGAGAGGCTTTTGGAGCGTGCTGGCCGTGACGGGCCCGCTGTGCCGCACGCATTGTGCCGGGGTGCAGGTACCGTGCAAACGCACTGCCAGGGCCAATGTGCTGCTGCCTGCGAGACATCTTCATCCCCACAGCTGCCTTCCTGCAGGGGGGCTGCAGGAAAAAGGGCCAGACTCAGCTCCTGGGACAGCAGGATATCCCCAGAGCTGAGGGAAGCTGAGCTGGGACCCACCCAGCCCGCAGAAAAATGGTCTTTGCTGCAAAACTCACCCTTTGCAAGCACAATTCCCTCCAGGGCTGGCAGGGATGGGGGTGATCAGACTTTCTCCAGCTTTGGAGACTCATCCCAGCCACATACAAATTCGGGTGAGGGAGCTGGTCCCAGTCCATTGGGCACTGCCCAAGCCTTACACAGGGCTGGGCGGCAGCCCAGCCTCCTCTATCCACTACCAGGTTACATTAGCATTTTCCATATGTTTCAGTGCAGATAAATCTTTTGTCTGAATCGAAATCAGTAATTATGAGTCAGTGTTAGCACACAGCAGGTGAGTCAGGCACAGAGGCATTTTTGCCTTGTACCCTCAAGGTCTAAGACACATCACTCCCCTGAGCTTCCCGTGTGTGGTCTTTGTTCAGGGCTTCCACAAACTTCATGGGCAATCCACCAGCGAGCTCAGCAGCAACCCCCAGCCAGAGCTGCCACCTCCTCCTCAAATCCCCAGGGTGGGAAAGCACCCTCAGCACCTGGGAAATGCACAGGTGGTCCCTGCTAACTCCATGCCCTGTTCACTTGTCTTCAGCTCCGGCAGGACGTGGGTTGGTAGAGGGGATGTTTTATTGATGGGTGTGGCTGGTTGGAGATTTGTCTCCCCACTCCCTTTGATCCCCCAACTCATCTCCTTACCCCATCTCCTCTCCTCACACCCCCGTGGAGTTCAGCCCCATCCTTCCCTCCACTGTGGCACTTCACCCTCCCACACGCCAGGCCTGGGCTACAGAGAAATGATCAAACTCTGAGAGGTGTCGTGGGATCTGTAGGTTGGTTTGGTCACCCAGGTGCACGGAAGGAGCTCCAGCCCCACAGCCACCCCAGAGAGCCCATCCCAACTGCTGAGCCAAGCTTTAAAGATGTGTGGGCAGAGCAGCACGTGGCCTGAATCCTGCATCTCTGCAAGGGCCACACTGTTAATGTCACCAGGGCGAGACTCACTCACGGCTCTTCTGCTCCCTGAAAGTAGAACTTCTTTAGGGGCTTTGTCCTAAAAAGACAGGAAGCTCATGGCTCCAAAAGTTATTAGGGGAGAGAACACAGTCCAAGATATCCACATATCCAGCATGATGATCTAAACTCCATTTAATGTAGAGGTGCCACAAGAGAGTAACAACACCCTGACGAGTGCCACGAGCCAGCACCGCACACACAGGGGAGGGAGAACATCCCCCTGCTCCTTGTTCAAGCCACAGCAGAGATAAAAATCCCACTGGCATGACCTAGGAAGGAGCTGTCAGGCCCCAGCCCTGCACAGAGGAGATTAGCCCAGCGAGCCTGTTTGCTTTCTTTGCCTTAAAGCACGCAAAACCCAACAAAACAGGCTTTGTTTACTGCCTGTCCTAAACCGCTTAGGCAGGGGGAGATGAGCTGAAAGCTTAGACATGCTGCAGAGCTCCAGCCAGATGTGGTTTCCAATGGCCGAGTTAGGCACCTCTGAAACCTGAGGTTTATTAATGAAGGTGCCTGCTGAACCATAACGAGCTGTTGTAATTACCTCGGCCGCAGCATCCCCGTGGCCGGACGGCACCGCCACGAGTGCCCGGCCGAGTGACCGCAGCACCTTGGGGAGGTGAGGAAACAGGTGAGGGTCATTCCCCACACTGACAGGCTCTGGTGGATGGCTGGGGAGAGATAAACCATCGGGGTCACCCTGATAAGGGATGAAAAAGCTCCCTGGCGAGGAATAATTACGTGTGAAGGGCGATGTTTCCCTCCCAATGACAAGCTCCTCATCAGAGCCCTCCAGAGCTGAGGATGCTCCACTGAGGGACCAACCACAGCCAGGCAGCACCGAGATGTGTCTCTGTGGGGTGAGCTCTGAGCAGGAGAATCCTTCCCTGCAGCCCAGATTGTCCCTCCCCAGTTGAAACCAGTGCAAGGAACAGAAAGGAGGGGTGCTCTCCTCATGGCAATTCCATAGGTTGGTCCCAACGCCACCGGTCACCTGTGGATGAGCTCTTGGATGCTCAGGAAATTATGCTGGGCTGCGCTCAGGTAGGAGCAGTTTAAACTGCACTGAGCCCAGAGCCCCCAGCAGAGGGAATGGGAAAGCCACCGTGGCTGAGGGCCAGAGGAGCATCTCCACCAAACCACCAGGTTGATGGAGACCAGGAGAATCAAGGAAGATAAATCCCAGCACCCAGGAGGGAGTGACAAAGCAGGGGGACCAGGAGACCCTCCCCAGTGGGGGCACAGACCTGTTCTCCTCCTCCCCTGCTCCCCAAAGCACAGCCCTGCTGATGGAAGTCAGCACCTCGCCGAGCAAACACTCACTGGGAGCTTTTCACACCTGGTTTAGCCTCTTGAAGTTTCACACCAGTGAAGAGCTGTGACCTCAGGAGGGGAGGGTATCAGCTGTATTTCCCAAATATCAGCAAATTGTGTGAGAGAAAGAGATATGCTAAGGGGGCAGACTGCTCAAACCATTACCATCCTTCTTAGTACCACTTAGCTGAACCGTTAAAAAGATCCAGGGCTCCCAAAGACAATTAAGCTCAAGGGAAGCCATAAATCTCAATAAACATCAAGCCAAGTTTTCTTCACTGCTTGAAACAACAGATATAATTTCATTGGTTACTGAGCTCATGCTCCCAAAGGGATTTCAGATAAAAAGCCACTTATTCAAAACACCAAACCCAGGCTTCTCCTGTCTCTCAGGCTACCGAGGGGTCAGATTTCCCAGCATGGGAACATGTGCCCCGCGGTCTGCAGAGGTGGAGCCTGGCTGCAGCAAACCTCTGCAGATTTATGATGTCTGTGGCACGGCGCTGTGACCTGCCACCAAGGTCAGGCACCTGCCTGGGGAGGTGGCTGATCCCAACGGGAGGCAGCCACGGGGCAGGAGGGGTACTGGATGCTGGACACAGCCCTCCATCCTCTGCTGGGCTCAGCAGGACATGGAGCTGGTGGAGCTGGGCGCCTGCTCTGGGACCCCAGGGACCAAGGTCACACACAGCCAAGGTCGTGGGGAGCATTTTCTGTGTCTCCAAGCTGGCTTCCACCCCTGCCTCGCTATCTCTGAGGTACTTGAGGAGCCCAAAGGGGCAGCACAGAGCACATCAGCTCTCCCAGCTGCCTCAGGAGCCTCCTGGCACTTTGCCCTCGTGCCGTCTATCCAGCTCATAACCAGCCTCTCTCACCCATGTGCTTTCCAGTGCAGAGATCAGAGTGAAAGCCATGCCAAGGCAGTACATGCCAGCCTCAAGTCCTCACTCCAGGGTTTTTTCCTGGCAGGTTCTGTGCTCAACAGGGCTGGGGCCTGAGTTTTGACAGCTCTCTGCAAGGTCATTCCATCCGCCAAGCGCTGCTTCCTTGTGCTTTGATTTAAGTTCTGGCATGCCTCTTGTATTGATTTCTCTCAGATGTATTTTATGGGGAATAAGCACTCAAACCAGGAGGCCAAGACCTCCTGCATTGTGCACGGCATAGTAATGGATGAGCTCCTTCTCACACTCCCTCCCTCCCCTTGTCCCCAATTCTCTCACCTTTTATTTAATCCACTTGCAAATGCAGTGGGGTGAAGGATGGCAAAGGTACAAGCACATGAAATGTCCCTGCTTTGGATGCTTCCCTGGGAGAGCCAAGCAGGGGATGGCTTTGAGTTGAGTAGAAAGGCTTCTCCCAGTTTTTAATCAGGAGTTGCAGCTCCAAAAGCATTTCCCTGCTTGAGACTGTCTGTGGGATCTCCTTGACCACTGGGCAGTGGTCAAGAGCCTCAGGAAGCATAAAGAATTCAGCCTTGTCATTGTTTAGCACCTAAAAGCTGCAGGTAGTAGAACTAACTCAAACCTCAACTTTTCTGCCCAAGAGAAACCATCTTTACCACCAGATGGGATGGCAGGGAGTGTGTCCTCATATCTGTTCTGCTGTCTGTGCAGACTATCCAGGGCCAAACATATCCAAACATCCTAGCTTTTTTTCCAGCTGAAAACCTGCTGACCTCAGCAGAGGTGGAGACAGGCAGGATCCTGGGGGACAGCCTGAGCTATCCAGGTTTCCAGTCCAGTGGTTTATCAGCATCCAAGATGTGCACTCTGGGTTTGCTGCATCCAGCACTGCTGGAGGTGACCTTGGCAGTGCTGGTGTCGTGGTTAAACACCAGCCTTAGGTGAGACCTAAAAATCACCACCACAAACAGCAGAGCATTTCAAGGCACAAGCCCTCAGCAGACTCAAGGGATGGGTTTTCCCTGTTTCAGTAAACAAACTGCCTGGGATCCCTATTGCCAGCATCAGGTTTCCCTAAATCCTGAATCCAGGCTGCTGAAATGACGACATTGCTGTAAAAATGAGGACTCCAAAACTCCCCATTCAATACATTATCCTCTGATGACACAAGCCCAGGGAGTCAGGATTTGGAAGGCAGCCCTCATTCTTGTCCACGGGAGGAATAAAACATGGTTATTGTTTTTCTCAGTGAACTGCAAAGCCTGTTTTTAAGTGAAACCTGAGCTTCCCGTCTCATCACGTGCTTCCAGGAGCTCGAGCTTTAGGAAAACCAAATACTTTCAAACTCGGGATAAGACCATTAGAGTTGCTTAATTTCCTTTATGCCCATCTGTTTCAGTTCAGCTCAGTTGCTTCTGTCCCAGACAAGACATTCGGCTCTTCTAAATAAATCTTATAGCCCATTTGGATTAAAGACTTCCTGATGCAGCCTCTGAGTATAATCCCTCTGATTTGCATCTCAAAGAAATCGAGTTAAAACCAAGTAAGAACCATACACGGAGTGCTTGGAATTGCTGGAGTATGTGAAGCACTCACGAGGTCCCATATGGATAATGGTGCTTTTGTTTGGAATTTATCATGAACTCCTGCGTTCCCCTGGCTGCGCTCACACCAGGCACACTCCGGGGCCTCCGAGGCAGACAGGGTGAAAACATAATTGACTGGTTTTGCTGCTGTCCAAGGCTCGAAGTCTTACACCCCAGAAACCGAGAGCGCTGCGGGGAAAGTGTGAGACGCACTCAGAGAGTCTGGGGCGGCAGATGCCACCACGGGGCCAGCGGGGGATGGACGGACGGACGAACGAACGAACGAACGGCAGATCCCGCTCGAGCTCCATCAGCTCCGGGACCATTCTCTTCAGCAGCTCCGATAGGTGTTTCCCACACCGAGGGAGAGCTGAGAGCCTTTGCCCCGTGCCGGAGCACGCTGACCGCCCCCCGGGCAGCGCTCGCAGCGCTCCGTGCCGCTGTCCCCGGGCTGCTCCGCTGGCGCTGGAAGCCTTATCTCATTTTTGAGCAGCAGAGCTGGGTCACGGGATGCCGGGGTGCTATTCCTGGCGGTGACGCAGCCGCCTTCCTGCCCAGGCAAATGCTTTTCCCCTTTCCGTGTCCCAGGGTACCTGTCTGTGACACATGCCTTGCGAAACGGCTCCAGCGCGCTCCGAGATTCCCCAGATAAGAGGCTCCGTTCGAGGCTTGCTGCTGGCGTAATTTTGGCAGCAGCCCAAGCGCTCCCTCGCTGCTGTCCCGCTGATCCCTCTCAGGAGCGTTTGATGGCTCGAGGTGTTCGTGCCGCCGAGGCGTGGGAACAGCTGCTTCCCTCTTTTTAACCTTCAGAGGGGTAAAATCCCGGGGGGGGGGAGGGAAATTTTAAAAGGAAAACTTACATAACTCTACAAAGAAAAAAAGAAAAAATTAAGCAAAGCCTTACTGCACCACCAGTGCTGCCCACGGCAGAGCTGTGCTCTAAATGGATTTAAGGGAGCAATCCAAGACCCTGTCACAGCCTCCTTCAGTGACATAATTCTAAAAGGACTGGACGTGGTTGCATTGGTAAATGCCAAACCTCCTCCCAAAGATCCCAAGATTATCAGCTCCTCGGGTCGGTGGGGAACTGAGTCACAGAGCAGGGAGGTGGTTTGGGTACCAGCCCTGCAGGGTTACTGCAGAGGATCAGAACCACAGCGGGACACGGGCAGGAATCCCTTCGCCAGGGCAGAGCAGACACCCACGCTGCTAATAATGATAATAATTAATTACAAGGGCTGAGCACAACTGCCCCAGCCTGAACCTTTACCCAGAAAAACCTCATTTTCTCTGGATGAGAAGAGCCTCGGTTGTTTACCAATGAGGAACAGGGGGAGAGCCGAGCTGGACCCAGCACAGACCACCTCCCCTCCACCACAGCCCCAGAGCCATCACAGGGCCATTAAAAGCCAAATTCATATCCACAGCTGAAACCAACTGCCCGTAATACAGAATCTGCTGCAGCTGTGGTTCAGTGTGGCACCTGAGAGCTGGGAGGTTAATGACACAGGGCTGTCAGCAGCCTTAATTATATTCCCATTTTTCCAGCCCCTGATTAGCTTTAGCGCTCATCTGGTGTCAGAAATTTGGTGCCTAAGCTTTGACAAAAGTGTTTCATTATTACTTAATAAACGGGCAGAGAGGGAGGGCATGTCTTTAAGCCCTGGCTTGTAAAAGCTTCCCCTTTTTTTCAGCTTTTTCTTTAACTAACCTCCCAAAAGCTCCCTTACCTCAGCCATTTGCGCTGACCCCATTCTCAGTGCCCAGCCCAGAGCCCCCCACATTTCTGGGACCCCCAAACCCATCTCAAATTCCCCCATAAATGTGTTCTGTTCAGCTGGGAGCCTGCTGCTCTCTGGCTGCTGATGGCCAATTAATAAGAATCATTTATTACTGTTCTAGCACCCCTAAAACGAGCCAGGTGTTTGCAGGGAAAAAAATAATAAAATAAAAGGAGATTTAAAAACAATAATAATAAAAGCACAAGCTTCAAATCAAAAGATCCAAATGGCTTAAAATCTAAAGCAGAGCTTAGGTTCTTCTTGAGATTCAATTTCCTCCAGCTCTCAGTGAAGTTAATTAGCTTGAATATTAATAGAAGTGGTGAGAAGGAGCCTGGTATCTTTGAGCTCCTCCTCTAAAAACACAGTGAGCTCCTCCACAAACCTCGCTGGGACCGACGGCCCCCAGCAGCTCCCTGTCCTTGCTCAGACCCCCAAAGACAGCTTGGTACCCAATTCCCAATGAATTCCCCACAAATTTTTTCACCCCTCAACGTTTGTCTTTTTTTATCCTTTTGCAGGAAATTCCTGGCATGGACATTTGAGCAAATAATCACAAAATACTGAACTTGTGCTCAGGACTGAAATCCCTGGCGCTGCCTGGGTGCCTGGAGAGGGTTTTTAAAGCCAAGGGTGGCTCTTCAGCATCACGAGCTGGATGTTCCCTCCCACCTGGCCTGACAGTCAATCCCCTAAATCCCTCCTGTGTTTGTGAACATCGCTAACAGCATTTTCCCTGTTTCTGTGAGGATGAGAGGGGCCTGCCCAGCGGAGCAGTCACATGGGGCAGGGTTTATCGTGCTGGTGTCTCTCTGGGCTTGGCCACGTTCATGGCAGTTGCCTGAGATGAAGGACGCTCTCAATGACTTTATCCTTGACCTCTGATCAGTCAGGAACCACAGAAGTTTCCAGCACCTCCAACCACTTAATGTTTAACTTCTGCTGTAGCTTCTGGAGACTGATACAAATTTGGCTTTGCAAAGGCAGCTGGGGCTGGAAGGAGCTGACTGCAAATCATTAGCAGGACTGTTCTCACCCTGGTTCTTGGCTTTTTAATTGCCAGGCAGAGCGACATGAGACATTCGCTGCAAAAAGCTGCAACCACATGAAATTCGCCTCGTTTGAGGCTTATGATAGAAACCAGGTTGATATTAATGGAGCCACTCGCAGTGTCTCCAGTGGTGACAGCACTGGAGTTTGGATCAGAAGATTTCCAGAGGCTGGAGATGAGCAGGGAGCATTTAGTGAATGGCCTCAGCTCAGCACAAAGCAGGTGTGGGATATTCTTGGCACAGTCCCACCACTGTGTCTGATGCTCTGTGTGTTTCTGCCAGGTTTGGGTTCTGTCCCTTGAGTGATTAAAAGAAGCCCTGTCCAAAAGGGACTACGGGGAGGTTGGTGACTTCTGCGTGTCCTGCTTGTAAATTATTCCCGTGTCCAGGAATAGCTGAAACTATTGGAAAGAATCCACCTCCTTCCCTTTCCCCTCCAAGTGAAAATAAAATTGTTTGGGAGGGAAAATCAGCTGGAACAGGAATGGTTTTCCATCAGTGAGGAAAGCTGAGGTGGTGTCTCGTGATGGCTGAGGTGGACATTCCCTCTGAATGGAGAAGGACTTTGGTCCAGCTGCCTCCCAGCAAGGCACCAGCAACACCAGTAACTCCAGCCCTGCAGCCCGTGCCGTTTCCAGGGCTGGTAACGAAGGGCAAACACCAAACGCTCATTGCATGGAACCCACCCAGGCTAATAACAGTATTAATTACAGCACACGGCCCCTTCTTCCCACTGTAAATCTCTATTAGCAATAAACTGGAAGGGTCATAAAAGGGAGTTTACAATGAACCCACCAGGCAATATGTGCCTGAATCCTTGGCTTTGTTGCAGCTGGCAATAAAGCCGTCTTTTATTAGAGCACATACCCTGCCCTGGAGATAACGTAGAGGGCCCAGGACTCCTCGAAGAAATGATGCAAAGCTGTTTTGTTGCACTTTGATTTGCTGCAGAACTGTGTGGAGGTGGGAAAAGGCAAGGGATCCGGGTAACAGGCTCCTGTTCCCTCGCTCCCAGCCTGACACTGAATCACCAGAGCGGGAACAGCCTCGGGAATTCTACATCGTAAATGTTCCCCTGCCCTCCGGGGGGTGGGGGGGGGAGCTCGAGGAAACAGAGGGGGGGGGAAAAATGGAAAAAATAAAATAAGAAAAAAGTTGGAGGTAAATTAAGAACCACAAGGAAATCTCTCCAGTGTGCGAAAGGAGTAGCAAATGGTTGTGGTGGTGTCATTGGCAGGGGTTAATGTTTAAGCTTCTGTTTTTGTTTATAGAAGTCAGGAGCAAATAGTGCTGAGTATCTTAGAAAGAGGCACAGATCCACCCAAGGACATGAGGGCCAGGCATGGAAGAGATTTGTTGACTTCAAAGTCCTAGGAAGGCTCTGGTTCCAAGAGAGTAAAAATATTAAAAAAGAAAAAAAAAACCCAACAAAATAAGCAAAGGTTGATATCTGCAACCTGTGAGACATGAAAGAAGCACCCTGACCAGCATACAGGTCCCAGGAAAAATGTGCCTTTCTCTGCTTGCCTCCCAGCAAGTAGAAAACTGAATTTTGATGCTCCTTGTAGGTCCCTCCCAACTCAGGCTATTCTGTGATTCTGGGAAGGTTTGTTTTGCTGGAGGACAAACACCACCACTGACAGGATCACTGGACAGCCCAGAGCTGCCCCTCTTCCCACTCCTGTCCCAGCATGAGGTGTCTTCAAGCCCTGAAATGGGGACCTGGATCCTCTGGGCTTGCAAGACCTTTTAAGAGGCACCAACACACATTAATTAAGGCTCAGTGGAAGGTGCTGTAGACACCAGTGTGAAATCACCAGTTGTATTTAGCTCGCTGCTCAGGCAGGATTGTTCTGAAGTGCAGATCAACCCTGTTCTCTTATATATCTTGCAGTCTTAAAAGTAACAATTTTGTCGCCTCTGGAGCCATTTCTCTGCTGTTTGCAGCCTTGCTAGAGCTTCGGTGTTTACCTGGAGGGCTTCATCTCCTTCAGACAGCCACCTGTCAATTATCCATCCCCTCCATAAATAAAATAAATGGCTGGCGGCTTTTGTTATACCCATAAAAACTCATTCCCCCTCTGTGTTTGCAGTAAAGCTGGTGGCACTGTGCTAGGAGAAGGCAAGCAGATTTTTCCAGGGAGTTCAGTACCTGGCTCCAGCACTGTGGTTTGGACATTCTTTCAAGCTGAAATTCAACCGTGGCCCTTCACACTGCTGCCTTTATGCTGCTCTGAGGTGTGTTTCCATTCTTGTAAACACTCACAGTTTTGGGGCTGTTCTTGGACAAGTCATTGCCCAGAGAAGCTGTGGCTGCCCCTGGGAGTGTCCCAGGCCAGTTGGACAGGGCTTGGAGCAACCTGGGACAGTGGGAGGTGTCCCTGCCCATGGCAGGAGGTGGAATGGGAAGAGCTTTAAGGTCTCTTCCAACCCAAACCATTCTGGGATTTTATGTCTGCTGCCCTGGACAATGGTGAGACCCCAAAGTGGTTGTCAGATGAACAGGTCAAGTGCTCTCCTCAGTGTGGCCTTCTTAAAATTCTCCTTCTTCCACCCGCTCCAGATCCGGCATCCTCAGGGAAAACTCTCATCCCACTTCCCCTTCAGGCTTCCCTTCCCAGGCTAGAGCTTTTTGGGAAAAGGCTGGGTTTGCAGGCCAGACACACTCTCAAAGTCAAGGGGAGAAAAATAACACGCTGGAAGCGCTGGAGCCCTGGGCCTGGCTTTTTAAAGATGAATATTCCGCAGAGAAATTACTCATTGTTTTTTGTGGCTCTTTTACAGAGACAGAGAAAGAAAAGAAACTGATGTAATAGGAGATATTAGCCAAGACATCTGACTAAGGCACCTCACACCACATCCAGCCCGTTCGGAACTTCTGCTGCCAGCCCCAGCCTGGGCTCTGCTCCTGCTGCCTGGTGGAGCACAGATGGGGCTGGACCCCAACCTTTGGGTGGGTCTGCCAGAGTCACCCCAAAATCAGCCTCTGAACCCACGCCTCAGGGGAAGCAGAGGAAGCTGGGGAGCACCACCAGCCTGCAGCCAGGCTTGGAAGGGACCTTGGGTCTCTGCTGGGCCCTTTGCCACCAGGTTGTCCTTCCCCGTGCTACCAAGAGTGCTGGGTGGCCAGCAAGGCCACAGCTCCTGAGTCATCTCCATCCAGCCCTCCCCAGCTCCAGCTCCCATCCACCCCCATGACGCACACATGGGAGGAGACACTCCATATACATATAAATGTATTTTTACTGCAGCTGGTGGCCCTGCTCCTGAGGACAGAGGAATTATTACCTGCTGCTTTCACGGTATAATAAAGAGCACGTGTTGTACCGTGCATAAATTTGGCTCCTGAGCTGATGAGCAAGGAGATTTTTCCCCTTCTCTGCCCCGGACTGTGCAGATGAATGCTCACATTTATCCAGCATGGGAGTGGGAAGGCGTGGCTGGGTGAGAAGTGGGAGCAAGGCACACATGTGCACACACACGGACACATGGCCCTGTGCATGCTGAGCCAGAAAAATGCTGCAGCTCTCTAAATCTGCCCAGCAATCCTGCACTAATCTGCTCAGTCGCAGTCCCAAATATAACTCAGGGACAATAAATAAACTAACAGGAGTTAAATAAGTTCAGCTTCTTAACCTTTGCACGGATCAATCCCCGTGTTATTTCATCTTTCCCTTGTTTCTCTCCATCCCCATGTCTCGTTCCCTGCTTCTCCCCCCCTGTTGGCTCCAGGGACAGCAGGGCACAGCAGCCAGGTGAGCAGGTAGCTGGAAGCAGAGGAGGGAGACCCAGACCTGTGAAAAAAATAAATCACCAACCACTTCCTTTCTGAAACCTGGGGTTGTTGCTTCCTGCTCTGCATCCCAGATCTCAGGAGGTTCCATCTCCAGGAGGACTGACACCCTCAGGGTGCGGAGTTCAAAAACTCTGGGTTAAAAAGCTCTGGCCATGGCTCTTGCTTGTAAATCCCACTCTGCCAGTCGGGAGTGAGATGGTCCATGGATTTGAGACCTGTAAAATACCTGGTCCAGCATGTGCTGGAAGAGAACTTAGCATGTCTTCCATCCTGACTCATGTGCTGCTGTGCCACACGCTCATGGGGAAAGTATGATGCTGGTACCCAGGAGATGCCACGCTGGAAGGGGACAGTCCCAGCTGCACTGCTCAGCACATCCTCCTGTTTTATTACCCTTCCCAGCAGGAATAAGTCTGTCTTCCCAGCTGGACTTGCTGTTCCCTCAAGAATGATAAATCTCCAGCCTTGCTGCTGCCACTGCCACTGATGGTGGCATAGGCCCCCGTTTTTTAGGTCTTTTTCGAAGTGGTCAGTACAGCCACCATCCCGCTTTGCCAAAATCCCGAGAGGGTTTTTTCCTCTGAGCTGGGAAAAAGAAGCTGTTTTCCAGACTCCCGCCCTCAGAGGATGAGTCGGAGGAAATTAGCAATGATGCACCACTGAAAAAAAATCAAATTGTTCGAGCAAGTTCAAAGCTGAGCCAGTCTGGAGACATCTGCACACCACATGCCAGGAGCAGTGAAACACCAATAAATCCTTGCAGGATGGCACTGAGGGAAGGAAGCTTGAGCTGCTCAACCCAACTGGGGAAGCTCCCAGTGCTTCTTTTTCTGAGGTGGCTGAAGGGACTCAGAGGAATGGAGAGAGAATTAAGGGAAGTAAGGGAAGAACAACAATTTTGGGGGATATGTTGAGCTACCTATGTTCATAGAACCCCAGACTGGTTTGGGTTGGAAGGAACCTGAAAGATCCCATTCCAACACCCTGCCAGGGGCAGGGACGCTTCCCGCTATTCCAGGTTGCTCCAAGCCCCATCTAACCTGTCCCTGGACACTTCCAGGGATCCAGGGGAAGCCACAGCTTCTCTGGGCAACCCCAGGGGCCTCCCCGTAGTTACCTTCATTTTGGACGTGGTTATTGCTCCAGTTTCTAGAATGAGTTGACCACTGAAGTTTACTTTCTGATTGAAACCCAAAATCATTAGGCCTAATCTAAAGAAAACCTTTCTAAAATTGGAAGGCAACCACGAACTGAAATGGCAGAGAAAAATGGAGGCGAGAGTCCAATTTTATTTCTGGAGAAAAGGCTGGTTTTAAAATAAAAATAAAAGAACCTTGCCAGGTGAAAAATGTCCATCCCCTTCACCAGAGATCAATAACTCCACAGGATCAGGCACTCAGGCCAGCTGACCTGTGGCTGTTTGCAAAAGGCTTTTGCTCTGCCCATGGAGCTCAGAGTAAAAAAAACTTTACAGTGTTCAAGGAAAAGTGAGTAAACAACCCAAAACCAAAGGTCCAGCAGCTTCTCATCCAAATGGCCTCAAGATCATGGACAGTGGAGGAGGAGATGCCAGCCCAAGTGGGAAAATCCCACTGTACCCGAGCAACACAGCAGCTTTGCCATCAACTCCAACAGAGGCAGGAATTATTCACTATGTTTTTCTGAACTTCTGTGTCATCCTCAACTCCATCCCTCTGGATTTTGTGGTTGAGGAAACACCAGGCCTGGAGCAAGGCAGTTGTAGGAAAACTTTAGGTCCACATATAGTAAGCACAAATATCCCCTTGTGAAAATACACGTCAGTGTGATGGGTGGATTCCTCCACCTTCAAGACAGGGATGGATTCTTCCACCTTCTCCAGGCTGGGATGACAGGAATGCTGTGGGTGGGTTACCTTGCTGGGAATTCCCACACTGACAGGTGCCACACTCCATCCCCAGTGCCCACAAACTGGGTGAAGCCCCATCTCCCCACCCAGCTTCAGTCATCCCATGACCCCACAGCAGACATTGCCTTCTCCAAGGAAAAAATCAGGGTCGAGCATTGTTTGAACACCATGACCAGCCCCATGGTCTTTATATATTGAAAGGGCTCCTGCTCTTCATGCACAGAAATCCAAATAAATCAAAATCTACTCTCAGTGTCTGAAATATTCATCAGTTGTGGAGAAAGGAGACAGAGGGAAGGAGCAGGGTTAGGGCTGGCCCAGAGCAGAGGAGGAGACGTGAGAACAGAGCCTGGTGCCTGCCCTTCCTCTGAGAGAGGAGTTTCACACAGACCTGAAACCAGATTGACAGAGCGGGGAGTTTGCAGAAGTGCTCCAGCACGGGGGGACTCCCATGGGTCTCTATCATCCCACGGGGGGATGCTAGAGACCAGACTTTCCTAAAGTGCTCACCTGATCCACCGCGCTTTTTGGAAAGTCTGACACGCAGAGCCCATAGCTCTAGACACTGCTGTCTCATATAGGTATGCCTGACTCAGAGAAATATATAAATATATGTGTGAGTGGCTTAACACACTTCCTTTTCTTCCTCCTCTCTCCCCCCAAGTTTTGCATGTCTGAAGCTGTTTCAGATGAAAGATACTCAAAAATGAAAATGCATTTGGGATGTCTGGGAACTGAAGAAGTCAGACTCAGAGAAAACCAGACGGGGTTAGAGCCCAAAAATCCCTGTCTCCTGCCAGGAATCTCAACCCACTGCTGACTGCAGGTCGAGGCTCCGTGTGCTCGGCAGCAGCCGGGGGTTTTTCCAAAGTGTATTCCATCAGCAGTAATGGGTCTTTCCTCATAAGCTCTGTTTTCATAGTAAATCTTCAGTCTTACATTGCATTACAGAGTTCAGCTGCTGCTAATCCTTAAAAACAATTCATTTCCAACTGCAAAGTGCAATAAAGAAAGGATAATCACTATTAATATTAGTTATTGTTATTGATTTCAGCTTTAAAGAATTGATTTTCAGTCCTGGCTGCATTTATGAGTCTCTTTGCTGAAGATGCATATACAGGGCCCACCACTATTTTTAGATCCTTGCCCCAGCTCCAGGAGGAAGAGGATGGAGAAGGCAAGGGAGAGACCTCATGGGGAAGATCCTGATGGGTGAGGGAGGGCATCTCCATGTGGTTTCATGTGCACACATGGAGGAAAACATGAAGATTAAAAGGAAAATGATCAGTGCTTTCTTCCAGTGAGGCCCTGCAATACCAGTGAGCCCTCCCAGTCCTCCATGAGCCGTAAATTCAGTTTTACCCCCTGCCAGTGAGTCTTGTTCGCCTGGAGTTCTCCTGCCTGACATTTCTCCCTATTCCACACACTGTTTGATTGCTAAATATAACACCAAAATATAAATAAAATGCTTTTAGTGGAGGTGACCCTTTCCTGTGGGAGGCTCAGCCCTCTGGGGACGCTCAGCATCCTCCACTGAGCAAATCTGAGTGACGGCCCCAAAATAGGCAATGATCCCAGGATGAGATGGGATTCCTGGGAGGATAATCTGGGCAGGAGCTCAGGGATGGGATGAGGATGGGCAGGTGGGAAATATTTTGCCACTTGTGGTTGAAGCAGATACCCAGGAAGGGATGCTGAGAAGAGAGAGTAAAGTTTCAGTTCCTTGTTTTTAAAGCAAAAAGGGGGTTGGGCATTTTGAACCAACATTTTGCATCAAAAAGTCACTATAGTTCTGTCTCAAGGGCATAAAAATATTGAGAACCTCAAAAGCAGAAGGAAGTGGGTTGGATTTTTAGGCCACCAAAATGTTTCAGTGGGCTTGGACTAGAAAAAGTTTCCAACATATTGCTTGGGAATAAATTTTGGAAATTTTTTGCAATTCCAGTCACCCTGTAGCAAACACTTCTTTTCCCCAGCTGTTTGGAAATGGCAGTATATATAAAAAATTCCATATATAGCTCTATTTTCTGTGAGCTTTAAAAGCTCTCCCTCTAGATAGTTTGAATATAATCTGGTGAGGATGTGGGAATGAAACTGGGATAAAAACCCTTAGCCAAGCCTGCAAAATAATTAAATGAGCGTTTAACCAAGATCGTTATTTTCCACAGTTTTATTTATATGCAAGATTGGATACAATGGTCTGGAATATTGTTCCACACTATTACTGTGCTATAAATTATTCGAGCAAAGCACAGCAAGGCATCACAATGCAATATATTTTTATAGTGCCATAAAGTAATTACGCACCAGACAACAAAATCCTACAGAAGTGACATATTTTATGCTTAAATTATAATTACATTAAAAGCGTCTCTTCCATTTGATGTTTATGGAGCACACACAACGGCTGTCGGGAGGCCTGGGAACAAAGGGGATCTCTCACAGAAAGCTGGGCTGGGCCAGGGAGATGCAGCTGGGGAATATTCCTTGGATTCTGGCGTTTTCAGAGTATTTCTGACAATTTTGGCTGTGTCTCAGCAGCCAAGCTCAGAGTAACACGACTGTTCCTTGGGTTAGGCCTACGGATATAGGCCCAGCTAGGAAAAACAATCTAAAAAACAATGCAATCTAGTGGTGTTCCAAGAACTGGGCTGGGTTTTTTCCCTTTGTTTTACCTCCCCTGGACATGAGGGATGAGGAATGACCCACATTAACATTTGTACCCCCACAGATCTCAGCTGCAAGGAAATACAACAACTTCCCTCAAGAGCGGCCTTAAACTGTCTTCTTCCAACACCATTTTTCTACAAATCTCGTGGTGTTCTGGGGATAAATTCAGTCCAGAAGTGGGAATAACACCCCAAAAATTGCACTTAGAGCAATGGGTGGTAAAAGCCCAGAAAAAATAAAGAGTTCTTTGGTGTGAAGAGCCTGGAGTCATGGATTTTTCACCTCAGAGAGGTTTCAGCCTGCAGGAAACCTCTCCAAAAGAGGCCTGGAGATTTCTCCTAGTGGGTGGCGCCCGGTTTGGGTTAAAACCAACTAAAAAGATCAGCTCAGTGGTGCAGAGAGGGGCTGCTAAGCCGGGGAAGCTGCAGGAGGAGTGGGCCATGAGGCAGAGATGGTCCCACGGCTGTCCTCAAGCCAGGAGCTCCTTCTGGGAGCAGCCCAGAGGGTGGGAGAGGGGCGGCTCTGCAGAGGGGACGTGCGGGAGCAAATCCCCGCCTCAGGAGGGCTCGGCGGGTGCTCAGCAGTTGTTTCTGGCAGGGGAATGAAGAATGGCTCGAGCCTGCGAGGAAATGGTTTCTGCGGTTGCAACCCAGCTTTTCCTGGGAAGTGCCCAGCTCAGCTCTCGGCTCTTCCTGTGTGCCTCACGCCATGCAGGCTCCCCAAGGTGGGCGTCTGGCACCCTTTAGAGGCGGTGACATCTTGCTAGAAGTGTGACACAGACCCACAGACCGTACCCGGCAAGGCAGCAAGGGGCAGCAGTCCGGGGAGACGATGGAGGACTGGGCCCCTGGCTGTGCCAGGCCTGGGTTTGCCCCACATGCGTTCTGCCTTCTTCAGAAGATGGCTTGCTGCTGCGTGCCTCAGTTTCCCCTTCCGTGTGGGAGCTGTGCACGAAGGGGAGGAGGCCAGGAGCAGCTGTGAGCCAATAACGCTGGGCAAACACTGCCACACTCAGGAGCGGGGTGAAGATACACAGAGTCCCCTCCCGGAGGCACCCAGACCTACAGAACCTGTGCTATGAACGAGGGCAGCCAAGGGTCCTGGGAAGGCTGCATTGGTCTGTCTCTGTTTCTGTGCCCCCCATATTAAGTAACCAACTAGATAACTAACCGACTAACCTATCTGTTCATCTGTCTACTGTCTATTTATCTATCCACCCCCCACATGTGGAATAGCCCCGCTCTTCCAGAGCTGACACCCCTCAGAACAAATCCATCCTGCACGAGATGGTGTTTTGCTAGAGAAAGGTCACTTCAGCTATTTGTGTGAGAGCTGAGGCCAACTCAATATCCTTCCTGTCCTGACATCCTTTTCCAGGCCAAAGCCCTTTCTGGAAGCACACAGAGGAAAAGCTCAGAACAATATCTGCCTTTACTTCCCCCTCCTGGGCCATATTCTTCAATGTCCCACTATCCAGGGGGTCTGCTCCATGCTGGAAGAAGGAAAAGCTCTTGAATCATGTCCACACGTGGCTGCTCCCCTGGTTTACCCAACAAACAGTGAGGTCTCCTGGTGTGTGGGAGCAGCCCTTAAATTCAGCGACCCAGAGAGCTCAGAGTAGGGCAGGGATGGTTTGAAAGCCTTTCCTGGCTCCTGTGGTTTCTCTTCTCTTGGATCTTTGTCATGACATGCCTGGACAACGTGACAAGACCCACACAAACTGTCAGTCTCACTGTGCTCCCTCCAGCATTGAGCTCTTCTTGCAAGCTTACTCCAAGAGAAAGTACAGCAGAGATGCTGCAAACTCTGCTGGGAGAGGAGAGGGCAGGGGTTAAATTCAGGCCTTGGAGAGCTGAAATATTCCAAACATAAGGCGGATGTGGCACTTCCCAGACTGCATGTAAATCAGAGACACATGCTCCCTCCGCTATGGCAGCACATGTGCGCTGTTTATTTGGAGGACCCACATTGCCACTTATTTTTGTTTCCACACAGTCAAGACTGGAAGAAGTTTGCTCCAGCTCTCCGTGGCAAAATAACACAGGTTCTCTCTTCCCCCAGAACCGAGGGCATGAGAGCCACCTTCAATTCCTTGACCAAAGGAACTCAGTGTTGCTCTTTTGAGATGAGCTCCAGATCTCCCACCAACCTTGGAGCTTTCTCTCCCTCTGAACCCAGCCAGGAGCAACTCAACATCAGGAAACAATTTCAGGGACTGTTCTACATTAGCCACTATCCAGTTATTTTCCACAGCCTGGTGACGTCTTCCCACACCCCTTCCCTGGCCGTGGCGATGGCATTGGGCAGGTTGGGGGTGACCAGCCCAGGGCCAGCCTGGACAGTGGCAGCACAGGAAGGGACATGGCAAGGTCTGTGCCTCTGGCTGTTTGCACAAGGCCAGGTTTGCCCCGGTGCTGGCAGAAGCATCCTGAGGGTGAAGTCCAGTGCTATGCTGTCAGTGGGCAAAGGACACGGGCACTGTGGAGACCTTTAGGCAGCCAGAAGCCCAAAGGGGACAGATGTCCACAGAGGACAGGGTTACAAAGCCAGGGTGAGAAAGGCCTGGGCATGGGCAGTGCCCTGAGAAATTCTCCAGTGCAGCAGTGCTCAGAGCTGCAAGGCTGCTCCAACTTCCCTCTTGGGTGTATCCGCTGGGTATTTTGCAAGCAGAAACTCTTTCCTGGATCAAACCAGCCCTGGCTTCAAGCCAGGACCTGTGGCTGTGGTCAAGGCAGGGCTGAGGCACCACTAACAAGCCCATCTTGCTGTACATCAGCCCCCACACAGCCCCGACTGCTCAGTGTGACTTTCGAGGCTTCCCACCCACCACAAGCTCTTCCTGTCCTCCTCCATGGCACCCTGGCTCCTTTTGTGCCCAATTCCAATTTATTTCTTGCTTGAATGTGCTCCTTTGCTCAGCATCCAGCCCAGGCTGGGCCAGGCTCCCCTCAGGGGTCACAACACAGATTACAGCGATCTGCAAACAGGATTTGGGGTCCTGGGAAAGGTCCTCCCTGCCATCCCTCCTCGCCTCTTCACTCTGAGCTCTGCATTGGCGAGGCAGGCAGATTGCTGCCTTGCTGCAGGGTTATTGCTCTGCTCGGCTGGTTGGAGTCGCTTATCCCCGGGACCCCGGGTGCCACGGCAGCACTCCGGGCGTGCAGTGACCCCTCAGGAGCACAGCATCTGCTGGATCCCCCCTGGAAGGGTGTGTTTCTGTGTATTTCTGTCTAGCAGCTCCCACATGACTGGAGCAGAGAGTGAGGGCTGGCCCAGCTCCGTGTGGAAGTGGCCTTGAGTCACCCAGGAGAGGCTGGGTCCCTGCTGTCCCCATCAGCCAGATGTGACTTGTCCAGTGATGCGTGAGCGCCTGGGCTTGAGTTTTCTTGGTTTTCCTTCCTTCCCAGTGCCCCCAGCTGATGGAAGAAACTGGAGGAGGCAGCTGAGATGCCAGGGATGAAATCTGCTGTCCCCTAGCACGCAAATCTTGTGTCCACAGTGACAGATTCACCCCGACCAACCTGTCCCCTGTGACACTGGGAGCTGCCGGGCTGCCAGACCTCTCGGCGAGTTTTGGTACCTGGCCAAGCACAACTTTCCTCCTCTGGTGGAAGGAGAAGGGCACAGAAGACAGAAAACTAACCTGGATCCCACGTCTGGCTCCCCCCAGTCCCAAAGGGGTGGAGGAGCTGGTGTAACTGGTGGGAGGCTCACACTACAGGTACAGGCACCAAAAGCCACTCTGGAGAGAATGCAGAAAGGCTCTTTGCAGCCATACACCAGCTTGGTTTTCCCTGCTGTATTCAGACTGAGGTGTTGATCCGTGCTGAGCCCAGGACTGATAAGAAAGGACCCACCTGGAGCAGCCCCCACTGCATTTTTTGGCTCTGTGATGCCCATACCCACCCTACAGCCAAAGCTCCCAGACAAATCAAGAGTTTGGAGCTGCTGGGGCTTGCCCAGCTGGAGGGGATGTTTGTGAACCCACCCACAGCATCACAGTGCAGGGAAAACAGCCAAGGGGGCCTGGGGGAGACAAAAAATCCAAAACACAAACAAAGCAGGGAGGGAGGGGAGGGGTCCTTGCTTTTCATGCCCAGGTGAGGCAAGGTAGGGAGGAGGAATGTTTTCCTCTGGATCCACCTGAGGCCCTGGGGGGCTGGCCTCAGCCCTGAGAGCACAGTCCCTGCTGTGGCACCTCACCCTGATCCCCCTCGGAAGGCAGCAGTTCGGGGGCAGCTTTGGGGAGAGGAGAGCAGGGCTCCCCACTCTGAAACCTCCTCCATGCCAGGCTGCTCTGGAAACTTCCAAGGCAAGGAAACCTGGCAAGGGCACAGGCGATGCTTCCCTCCCACTCCACACAAATCAGCCTTTATCTCCTGGCTAAGTGGGCAAGGGGTGCCTCCTCCGAGGCTGATGAGAGCCAGGAGCGGGAGGCATGGAATGGGCAGCACCCACAATGGCACTTTGTAACGGGGCTGAGGAGGGCTGGGGACACAGAACAGGTTTGCTTCACAAGGACCAAAATCCTCCCAGGAGCAATTACCAGGGGATCTGAGGGTCAGAAAATCCCCAGCTCCCTGTAATTTGGATGTGAGGACAGGCTGACCCGTGAGGACGCAGGTAACGGGGTGAGAACCGTTCGGGGAGGGCTCCTGGGGATGCTGCCAGAGGTGGAACTGCTGATCAAAAATCCTGCACGGCCAGGCAGCTCCCTGTGGAAACAAGATATGAGGAAGGACTAACTCCTGCTTAATTTGGAGCTGGAAAAGATCACACTCCCTTAGATGGCTTGGAAGCATATTGATCTGACTGTCGTGGTCCCAGGCTGTTGTGCCATGTCAAAACAAGACGTTTTGATCAGACTGAAGCAAAGGAAATGTTGAATTTTCCCTTCAGGGAAAGAATCCCCAGGACTGTGAATTTCATCCTGGCTTGAGATTGCCCTGCTTCAGCATTTCCCATGGGACAGAGAGGTTTTATTCTCTTTTCCAAGCTCTTGTCCTCAAGACCTTCTTCTGAAATTCTCGATTTAGTCTTTCCAGAGGGTCAGGTTTATTCATAACCGAGGAGGCCATAAGGCCTTTTAAGCAGTAGCCCAAATTGAAATGTCCAGAGACTGCAGAGAGAGCAGAGGCTGAAGACGAGCACAAAATGCCTGAGGACCCTTGAGGAAATGAGGAGATCTGGCACACGGATTTGGACAGCCATGGATATGCCATGAAAGCCCTCATTAGTGTTATTCTACATTATGTTTATGGCCATAATACCAAGACAGAGCTCCCACAGGGAGACCGTACAGGAGCATCACAACAAACAGTGGTGAATGCAGAAACATCTCCCACCTGCTGCTGTCAAAGGCTTTTTCTCCTCTAAATGCAGCAACACAGACTCAGAGACTGAGCCCAGGCACTGCAGCTCGGCAGCTTTAGCCCACAGACACATCCTGAGTCACGGGATGGGTTTCTATTCCTGTTCTCCGTGCCTTTGCAGGCCAGTTCGGTGTGAGATGTGTCACCCACACTCACACAGACGTCTGTTTTGAGGCACTTCTTGGCCCTGCCACCTCCATCTCCTGCTGTGCTGGAGATTTCCACCTCCACCTGCCTGCTCAGAGCAGGAGCACAA
Source organism: Tichodroma muraria (assembly GCA_013390105.1). Lineage (NCBI taxonomy): Eukaryota > Metazoa > Chordata > Aves > Passeriformes > Sittidae > Tichodroma > Tichodroma muraria. The sequence continues at coordinate 129,427 of WAAG01041926.1, forward strand.
GCACAGCCGCATCCAGGGCTGGCTCAGGTCAGTGCCAGCCTGCAGGAACACGCTCCAAAGCGTGGCATCTCTTCATGGGAATCCAGAGCGATTTCCACAACACGCCCTCCTGTTTTGGCATCAGTTCCCAAATTTTGGTCCTTCAACCACCCACACCTATGAAACACATTCCCAAGTCCCCTTCCCACCAGCTGAACCTGAGACTGGCATGACCTCAGGATTAAAGCAGTGGATTGGGATTCTGCTAGCCATCAATTACCCACTGCCACCCCAGAAATGGGATCAGCTTTTGCTCATGGCATCAGATCCACCACTGCTTCCCAAGAGTTTTGTGGCCTCTTCAATTCAGTGTTCAGACCTACGACCCAAAATGCAGGGGTCGACCTAAGTGGTCATGGAGGGCTAAGAGATACTTGGACACAGGTAAGACCCCACCCCAGCAATGCCAAGAACCAGCTGCACTCTGAAACCTGCTGGATCTTCTTTTCTGCCTCATTCCTGCCGAGACCATTCCAGGTGACCTTTCGCAGCTCATTTTTCCCACCCATGAGAAACCCTCATCAGTGCTTAAGTCTTTGCAAAGTGCTTGGAGTTCTACAAAGTGCCCAGTGCTGGTGCAAAGGCAGGTGCTGTTGAAAGCAGGGCTTGGGCTCCGTTAGGCCCAAAAACTGCAGCTGAATGTTTGGATTTCAATTTGGCCATGCATGCAACCATCAGCTAAAGTTTAAGCTATGTCCAGAAGTCCCGTTGGCTCCTGTGAGGCCAAAGGACACATCTGAAGTGAGGTGTGGGGTTAAACCAGGTTTTCCAGTGGAGTCTAATTGAGTGAAGCATTCAGTTCCCAGGATACACCTGAATCCCTGCACCTTTTCCAAAAATGAGACTTGAAGATGAGGTTACTTTACCTGGATAAAGACTGGGAGGCTTTTATGCCCAGCTTATATTTCCCAAAACACCATGTTTTCCATTAAAGGGAGCCATTCAGGAAATGAATTACTCCAAACTTCCACAAATATTGAAGCTATGAAAGCAGAGACAGTGCCCAGCAGTGCCACCCCTTTTGTGTCAGTGGCTCATCCCTGACAATGATGGAACAGCTCCTGATCCCGCTGTGACATCAGAAGCTCCTCGTGATTTTGCAGAGCTTTTGAGAATTCGAATTCTCTTCTGCTTAAACAATCCTCACCCTAAAAATGAAGCTGTGGAGAATTCACCGCAAATCCCTTTGCATTTCCTTAGTGCTGAGGAAACGAGCGAGATCAACTCCAAACTTGCAGCGGGCCTGCCCTGCCAGAAATATTTGTGCTTGGACCAGCAAAGCCAACCTTCCCAGGCTGGCTTGGGAGAGCAGACGCTTTGTTTTTTGGCTCGGAGGGAAAACGTTGCCAGCTGCCAGCATTTAAAGCAGCAGTGCTGCCGCTGAGCACGGAATCAGCCAGGCAAGACGTTGTGATGGGGAGACAGAAGGGAGGGAGGAAAGCAGGGCACGGGCTCGGTGCAGAAACCACCATGCTGAGGAACCCAGCTGTGACACAGAGCTGGGGCGTGCCCGCGGTGAAGCCAGGTTAAATCAGGAAACTGGGGTTGTTCACTTCTTATTGCTGCCATCCCTCACCCATTTGTCCTGGGAAATGGGGCAGGAGCTTCTAAAATCCTGCTGCTGCCATTTCCTTGTCACTGCCTGACCCTGCCCCTGGACTGACAGCCCTGATCCATGGGGTGACCACGGGTGTTGCCCTGGGAGGATGACTCAGTCTCACTGAGGATAAAATCGAATTACTTTGAGAGGTGATCATGTTTTTCCACAGGGTCCATGACTGTGACTGCTCCCACATCACACCCTCATCCTCCCAGCCTTTTCCCCACTCTCCTCAGCACTTCCAGAAGAAGCAGCAAGATGAAAGCAGATGTTGGCAGCTCTCAAGGCTTCTCTTTCTGAGCCAGGCAAAAGTGACTTTGGTTTTCCATGCTGCTCTAGCAGAATGTTCTGACTGGGTGCACAAGTGGATATGGATTTATGGGGAATTTACCCAACAAGTTGGGAGCTGTAAAGTCACATGCATTTATATATAAAATATAAAAATTCTTTTTCAAATCAATATCCCAGGACTGTTCTCCATAAAACCAAGAATTTACACAAGCAAAAAAGAATGAACATCAGTGTGTTCCCCACAAATAGAAAGTTTCACAGAGTTTGGGTTTGGTGGGCGTACATTCCAAAAATCTGCCCACAAATGTCTTCTGTCTTAAACACCTCAAAAACTTCCCAACGAAAAGTGACAGAATGTTTCTCTCTGCAGTCAGAAATGGGATTGCATCATATACAGACACAATCAGGCTGGTTTTCAGCTAATTAGCTCTTATCCAATCTGCATCACTGCTTGAACAAAGCTGTAAGAGACCCAGGGCAAGTTTCATGATCAGGAGGTCCATGGGGGTTAGAATGAAATGATCTTTTAGGTCCCTTCCAGCCCAAATCTTTTTATTATTTATTATGAATCCATGCCAGAGGGGCTGGAGTTCCCTGGAATGCCATGTTGATGCCACTTTGAACACTTTCATGTACTCCAGGGAAAATTCTTTGAGGTCCCCAAACGTTAAAATATGAGTTGGGAAAATATTCCGAATTCTTTTGCAATAGTGGGGGAAAAAATTCCAAGCTAAATCTGGAGTGCTTTTTCCTACATTTAAAATAAGAGCTTCAAATTGCATTTTATTTTAAGGGATGTTTCAATTTTACAATTATTTATGTTCTATGATGACATGAAAGGCAAGAGTGGTCCCTGCAGCTGAAGGATGATGAAGTTTGAAGGAGATGCTCCATGCAGGGAGTTGTGCTGGACAAGGGTTTGGGATTAGTGCAGCAGCAGTTTCCATACCCAGCTAATATGAAGGAAAAGCTCCTGCTGTCTCCAGCCGATTGTAATTCAATTGTAAAAAAAAAAAATTTGCTTCAGGTGGCAATTTGGCATCGGCTTCCATTTCCCCCTGCAGTGAGGGATTGCAGGCACCGCTAACGAGGGGCTCATTTCGCACAGAGTGGGCCAGATCCTCGGCTCCTGCAAAGCACAGGGAACACTGTGGGATGGGAAGCAGCTCAATCAGGCCGAGGGGATAAGCCCCAGGAGTCAGTCCTTCCACTCCCAGTTCAGCAGCTCGAAGCTGTGAGTTTTGGGCTGCAGCCTGGGACGGGCCCTGGGGTTGCTGTTTGCATCCGCAGCCTCTTTAAACATTCTCGTGCCTTGTTATCGCTCTGGAATTCCAGAGTGCTGAGTCCCGGCCTCAAGCAGCCAGAGGAATTTGCTCCCCAAGCATTAATGCCTTCTTCCTCCCCAGAAGGATCCCCTGGGATGGCTCCTGTTGTGCAACGAGGGTGGGCTGGTGTCCCGCCAGGCCCCAGATCCGGGCTTGGGCTCAGTCACCTCATCCGGCTCTGGCACGTGAGCTGGGTGATGGGACCATCATGGTCCATGGTGGGACTGGGACAAGCCCAGGATGAAGAAGGACTGGGCATTGCTGAAGGGCAGCAGCCTCCCACTCCAGGGGTATCCAGGTTTGCATCAACCCGAGCAGAGGCAGAGCTGGGACCTGGTCTGGGGGACATGCACCACATCCTGGATCCTCACTGCTATTACTCCCAGTGATTCTGAGGACAAAAGAGGAGGCTCCTCCACTCAGCTGCGAGAAGAATCCTCACTGCAGTAGAATTCCTGCCTGGACCGAGCTCACAAGGAATGATTTGAAGCTGTTCACACGCAAGAGCGCTAAGTTTAAAAAACAGAGACGCGGGGAACAGATAGAAAAACTTCTGGATGAAATCCAGGCAAATTCCTTGAGTTTGGAGGAGGCTCATCCACATCTGCTTACTGCAGGGGTTCCTCTCACTCCTGCTGCCACTGCTGTTAGTGCAGAAAGGCCGTGGGACCAACGGGGCTGCGGGGCTGCCGAATCATCCCGGGCGAGCTCCGAAGGAGCCAGCAAGCTTTTGCAGAGCCTTTTTGATGACAAGAGCGTTGTGCTGACAGTACAGCCCCGTTTTCCCCGCTCCAGCCCCCTCGTTATCAGCCCTTCATTTCAGGAGTGTTGGCTGACACGGCGGCGCGGCAGACGAGGATTATTAAGTTGTTGACAGAGAGCTCATCCACTCCGAACAGTTATCGTGGCAGGGAGCATCCAGCTCGCAGGCAGCTCCTGACAGGCTCTCTCATCAGCCAGATGCCGTGTGGGGGAGCCTCCTCGAGCCTCACACCCCCTTTTCCCCCTCTTACTGTATTTAAATGAGTCTCCCAGCAGAGTTATGGTTGATTAGCCCTGCAGAGAAATTCATGGGGACACGGCCATAATTAGTCTTGGAAATGGTTCTTAGCTGTCCCTCCAGGTGAGTCCATCTCTGCAAGGAGGAAGGAAAGGGATATATTCGGGAGAATGCTGCAGTGATTGCTCTCCTAATGGCCAGGGAGGAGCATGGGAACTTCATGGATGGGGAAAACCAGCCCAAGGCCAGAACTTCACCTTGCCAAGGCCTCCATTGCTTTACTGATTTTGGTATAAGGCTCCTGATTGCACCAAGTGGCTAAAAGCCATGCCAAAGGCTGGGATTAGAAAGCCAGAGCACTGTTCAGTGCTTTATTCCTGAGCTCAGTAAATGTATCCCCTCCTGGAAATGCTGCTCAATGTTAACAGGATTAGTGGGCCTGCTCGTCCATCTGGGCAACCTCTCAGAGTGGGGTAGGAAGGAAGGAGGTGGGAAGGATAGAAAAAAGGAGGATGGAGGCTGGTGAAATGTCCTTAATCCTGCTCCTCTGCCCACTGGGACACAGCGCTCCCTCCCCACTGCTCTGCCATCCCGACAGCTCGATAATCACAAGGCAGCAGCAAGACCAGCCCCAGCCCATGGTGCAGCACTGCAAAACTCAAGGTTTCACTTTGATCTCTGCCTGGAAGATGAAAAGTCTTAATCAAGGCCGAGAGCACGTTAAGCAGCAGACTCTAAAATAATTGGGCACTCCGGCCTCCTTAGGTAAGTGCAAAAAGAGGGAATTATTGTGGCTTGGGTAGTCAAACGTGTCCAGGCTTTATCCTGACTGGAGCAGAGCACTGGCAGAGGGAGCAGGGCAGTGCAGGCTGGGCACACCCTGCACAGGGCTTGCCAGACAATCCAGTGGTCTCTGTGCTCCCAGGATCGTGCTGCTCCCTGCTCTCCCCCCGAGCTGGCTGCATTAAAGCTGGCTGGGGCAGGGCTGCCAGGCTTGGCCAGCACTTGCCTCGCCAGCCCCAGGAGCAGCTGCTTTCGCAGAGGGGATTTGTCTGCCTGGAGAGTCCAAGCCTTTTATTTCATTTCCCTCAAGCGTTTCAAAAACGTCTGCCTGCAGGGCTGAAAGAGACTTTAAAAAGGTTTTGAACTGGTCATTGCTAGTGGGATGGACTCCACAAAAGAATTGTCTTCCCAATGCTCTTAGGACGATGTGCAGGGAAAAAGGGACAACCAAGGCATCCAGATGAGCCACACCATTTGCAAAAAGCTGCAGAAATCAGGAGGAGAAATATGGGGAGGAGAGGGATGAACTTGTTCCTTTGGGCTCAGTGCCTGAAGAGAAAACAGAAGAGCCAACATGGTAGGAGGTATCCTGTACTTCCAGCTCAGATGATGCCATTTGGGCATCATCTTTGGGATGCAAGAGCAGCTCCCAAAGGTGCCCATTTCTCACTGCAGGTTTGTGTCACATTGGCTCCCAGCACCTCACAACCAGCTCCACACATGACAGCACAGGAGAGCGAGTGCACCTGGAACGGGGAGGTTGTGCCACAGAAAAGGTGCTTTGCCCCTGACTGGAAAACCTAATTAGCAATTAGAGAGGAAGGAGAATCCCACCCAGTAGATTTGCAGGTTCTTTTCCAGCCCATCAGGTTTGCAGAGAGCGAGGGAGCAGCTTCAGGAGCGGCACAGGGGAGCGGGGGGATGGACAGACGAGAGGATCGAGAGGATCGTCTTCAAGAATGGAAAGGACATGAGACAAAATGTTCTTGCTCGATGTTGTAAACAAGCCTGAAGTGTTTTGAAAGACTCTGTCAATATAAATTACTGACAAACAAGAAACTGGAATTGCAAAAGAGGAGCCCAGCTGGAAGAAGGCTGCTCAAAGAGAGCCTTGCTGCCCACCTCAGACACTCAATGCAGCAGCACCACTCTCACTGCCCTCCCACATTCCTCTCTTATTCTTCCCCTCTCCAACAGAGAAGAGGCATCAAGTGCTCTGTGTGAGATGAGTGCACTAAAGCATCCTCCAGCCCAGCTACTGCAGCCCTGACAGCAGAGGGAATTTGCCAGCAGAGCTCTCTGTGCAGCATTTCACGGTAATTCCCTGTGCAAGCCCTCCCTGTAGTGTGGGGTTGGGAGATTGGCTCAGCAGTGTCTGTGTCCCTGCTCCTTCCCGTGGACAGCTCATTCCCATCCCCACAGGATGGATCAGGGAGCTCTTGGCATCCTCCATGGGGTAAATGTGTGCTCAAGCCACGGGCAGGGAGCAGCTGCTGCGCCATAAATTCACAGCCTCAGTTACCTCCTGTTAACTTTCTCATCTGGCTCTACCTTCTCCTGGGACAGCAGCCAGAGCTCTGCAAGGAACAATCGTGGCAGTGCCAGTGGTGCTGTGGACAGCCCAGGCAGAAACCTTGGCAAAAAAAAAAAAAAAAAGGCCAAAATAGAGTAATGCTGATCTGTTAACCCGTGGCCTGGAGTGATTCCAGCTGCAGGTACAGCCGCGAACGCTCCCTGTGGTGGGGACAAGGGCTCACACCCACACTGGGTGTGCTTCAGAATCAAAGAACCCATAAAGGTGGAAAAGATCTCTAAGATCATCAAGTTCCAACCAGTACAGATAGAGGCCAAAAGTCTCCATTTTTAGGGGTGTTAACCCTTTCCCAAAGATCAATTGAAAAAAAAGTCCTTGCAGGGTTTGTTGGTGTGGTCAGCTCCCAGCCCAGCCCCAGCCTCTTCCCAGTAGGGCTCTAGTGGTAAATCTCAGAATTATTTTTAATTACAACAGTGGGAGTTAGGTCTTCAAAACCTCTCTTCATCTGAGCTTAAATTGCTAAAATAGCCTGGAGAAGAGAAGGCCCTGGGGAGACTTTAGAGCACCTTCCAGTGCTTAAAGGGGTTCCAAGAGAGCTGACTTTGGACAAGAGCCTGGAGTGACAGGACAAGGGGGAATGGCTTCAAACTGCCAGAGGGCAGGGATGGGTGGGATATTGGGAAGAAATTATTCCCTGTGAGGGTGGGCCCAGGGTGCCCAGGGAAGCTGTGGCTGCCCCTGGATCCCTGGAAGTGTCCAAGGCCAGGTTAGATGGAGCTTGGAACACCCTGGGATAGTGGAAATGAGATGAGCTTTGAGGTCCCTTCCCACCCAAACTGTTCTGTGATTCTACAAAAACAAAGGCTCCAAAACCCACTGCAGAGCCTCAAAGTGTCTGTTTGCACCTCTGGCATTTCAACCTGATACCTTCTGAGTAAAATTGATAAAACAGACGAGAAACAGGAATTTCTGCACCCAAAGACTTCCTACCAATTCCCAGTACCACCCTGTGAATGGCATAAATCAGGGTTTTGCACTTTTCCCCCTGCTGTTTAGAGCACAGATGTCTGAGCAGAGCTCCGGGAAGAGAACTCTGCCTGGTGCAGAGCCATGGCTTGCACATGGGGATGCTTTAAAGCCATATGGGATTTCCAGCAGGCCCTACTGTACTTGGGCCTAGAGTTCAGAGCAAGGGGAGTGCTGGAGGGGTGGCTTTACCAGCTATATAAATAAACTGGAGTGGGTTCGTCCACCACTGAAACACAAACAGGGCTGGGGTGGCAGGAAGCCAAGCAGAGAGATAATATTTTTCTTAGGTATTAGCCCGGTATGAAATCAGAGCAGATGAATACTCAAAGAAAGCCTTGACAGGGAATAATGAGATTTTCAGGTGGGTTTTTAAAATTTTACTAGAAAGCTGAGAAAATAATGAATTCTAACCATCCTTCGTATGATTAAAGAGTCTCAGTGCTACCCCCCCAGAGCAGCACAGGTAGGAAGTGCTTTTCAGAAGGATTTAGTGGTTATTTCTGCTTCTTTCTGTATTATGGGAGGCTCCAGGAAATCCAGAGCTCATCTATCCTTTAGCGGAGGCGAGCTGGGCTGTGCCCATGGCATCAGTGCCCACCAAGCCCTGCCCTGGCACAGGGGTCACCGTGGGGCTGGGGGAGCAGCAGGGCTGCCCTCGGACCAGGGGTTTGGGGCACATCCCCTTCTCCAAGGGGGAGAAATCAAATCCAGCCCAGGGTGCAAGGAAGGATCAGACAGAAGGTGTTCTCCACTTGCTCGTTGTTGGTGCTGAGTTAGCTCTGCCTCCCCTTGGGGCTGAAAATACCTTGTTGGGACACTTGGCAGTGGTGCCAGAGCAGAGCTGGGGTGACAGCCTGGCTTGGGGACAGGGGAATGGGGCAGGTGAGGGGAAAACAGGGACAAACAACCCATTTTCGTTTCCACCGAGATGGCAGAATGCTTTGGGTTGGATGGGACCTTAAAGACCATCTCGTCCCAACTTTCCCAGCATGAGACACCTGCCTCGGAGACCAGGCTGCTCCGGGGCGACACCGGCAGCGATCCCGTGCGGGGTCTGGCTGCGGGAGGAGCGTTTTGGCTGCCGCCCGTCCGTGTCAGCCGGGATGGGGAAACCTGAGCCCATGGACGGCTCGCAGGAGCAGAGCTAACGAGCCAACAAATCAGGCCGCTGCCATCTCCTCCGCCCCTCTCTGTCTGGTTCAATAACAGCCGGTGGGAGAGGCTCCCAGAACTGCTGAATGGCTCGATAACCAGGAGCCAAAAACATTCAAAACCGCACGTCTAAGTTAATTCATCCCAAAGCATCCGCAGACAGAGAAGGGGAGGGGGGTGGTGGTGAGGGAGGAGGTGGAGGAAAAGAAACAGAAGAAGGAGAAACGACTTGGCTCCTTTTCAAGCCCTTTCTAAAAATGCTGAAAGAGTTTGGCAATACTAATAAAAACCCAGTGCAGCAGTTGCCCTAATTTCTCTGAGCAGCATCGCTGAGAGGCAGGCGACAGGACGGCTGTGGCATGTAAAATAAGGGATGAAAAGGAGGAGGAAAGAGTTTGGATGTCAAAGGGACAGTGGCAGGATGGAGTCTGACGGGATGGACTCAGAGACCTGGGATGGCTGAGCTGCTGGAACACCACTCGGATCCCTCCCTGCTCCATCCCTGGCCTTCCAAAACTCATCCCAGACCCCCTCCCAGGGCTCTGAGTCCCTCTCTGTGCTCGTGGCTCGGCTGGCTGCTTCCAGAAGGGCAGTGACGGGTTTGAACATCCTTTGGAGGCAGCGTGCGATGTCAGCCTGTCTGCTGGGATGAGACTCAGCAGAGCTCCAGCCAGAGGAGGGGAGCAGAAAAGCCACACGTTGGAATTGGAGCAAGGCAGCCCAGCAGCCAGGCAGGAGGGAGCTCCAGAGAGCAGTTTTTCCTCAAACAGTGTGAAATCCGTACAGGAGAAAAGTTTGTGACCAGCTCATCCTGGGACCCCCTCTCCCAGGGAGGTGAGGGCTGAGGGAGCACTGAGGTTCCTGCAGGTATGGGCAGTGCGGACAAGATTTTCCGCAGCACCATCAAAGCTGCGTTTTGGGCTTGGTTTCTAATGTTTGTCACTCTGGAGGAACGCTGGCAGCGTGTGGTGTGGTCATTCCCAGTTCCTCACGCACTCAGAGGGATGCTGTGGGGTGCCTTTGAAGTTGATTCAGCAATCAGTGGCTTTAAACTTGAAAATAATGCCTTTAAATTGAAAGAGAGCAGGGTTAGATGGGATATTGGGAAGAAATTCTCCCCTGTGAGGGTGGTGAGGCCCTGGCACAGGGTGCCCAGAGAAGCTGTTGCTGCTCCATCCCTGGAAGTGTCCAAGGCCGGGTTGGACAGGGCTTGGAGCAGCCTGGCATAGTGGAAGGTGGAACTGGATAAACTTTAAGGTCCCTCCCAACCCAAACCGTTCTGTGATTTTCTAATTCCACAATTAATTAAAGCACTCCTCAAGAATTTCAAGCTCAGTCCCTTAGATTTTAAGTTTCCAACACCAAACATCACGTCAGGAGTTCAGATGACTCCATTCCAACCTGTGGCTGGTTTTCCCAACCCTTGAACGATGGCATTTTTGGGGCAGTGGCAGAGGCAGATCCACGCTGGGAGTTGCTAAATTGAAAGGCCAACACTGCTGTTAGAAACACAACATTTAAGGACTGCAGCCCATCAAGCACAACCAAGGTCGAAGCCATCTTTGAGTCACCCCATGGAGTTTCACAGGGATCTGTACAAATAACTGGAGAGGCTAAAGCTAACGGCTGAGTGCAAACACTCCCAGTGCTGCAGGACTTGGTGACATTCAGCCAAAAGGTCACATCTCTCACCATGCTATTTGCATTCTCCATCTACATACAGCAGGAGGAGAGCAAAGGAGCTGGAGGAGGCAGAAGAGTGGGCTGGAAGTGCTGCCCAGCCTCTGGTTTGGACAGGACCTTGCATTTCTCTTTCATTAATTTAACTATGAAGGTTTCATAACAAAGCACCTCGTGGGGTGTTGGGTCTGCTACTCCTTCTGACCAAGACTGAGGTCAACACATGTGTGGGGACACCCCAGCAGACCAAGCTGGGACGTTGTGGCTGCCACACGAGGCCATTCCCTGCTCCAGCTGGGATTTGCTTCCCAGGAAGATGCTCTTGAAGGGACCAGTAAAGAATGGGGCTGCTCTACCAGAGCTGCTTCAACCCAGGAGAGGGGGCTTTGGAAGAAGAAAACTGAGAGTTCAAGCACTATTGGGATAGGCAGCATTTTTAGGGTGCCCCTCACCCCAGTGATAGTTGAGGGCAATTAAAACTGCAGAGAGAAACTCACAGCCCTTGGAAAAGGAACCACTGGATCTCCGTGAGGCTCCAGGCTGGCCAGCTCCACTTGGGATGAGTGAGAAGAGTGTTTTTCTGTCTCCCAGAGCTGGTGTTTGCTATCTGGGGAGCGTGGTGTTAGGAAATCTCTCTGACTCAGCCTCAGAAGTTGCTCAACTGAAATACCCATGGCAAAGCAGGGTGCTACAGCTGAGGGATTTCTTCCCCAGTTGCAGAAAAAGGGATGGCTTGAGAAGTTTCAACCTCCAGCTAATTTTAGAGGGGCTGCCCTATTATTGTCCAAGCTTACATCAGTTAAACCTTGTTTTTCTGTCCACGCAGGACATGGGACACATCTGTACCGCTGAAGATTGGCTTAGTCAGAGCCTTTCTGAAGCCTGGGGCTTGCTGGATTGAATCACAGAATCATTTAGGTTGGAAAAGACCTTTAAGATTATCGAGTCCAACCCTATTTATGTACCTATGTAATGTTTAACTTCGTGGCACTATAATGCAGTTACAGAGAACTCAAAGGGAAAACTCTGCTGCTCTTAATGCAGTTTCTGCTGATGTCTGAGGCACCTCAGACAGCAAAATGCATCTTTTTAATCAAGAAGGAAAAGGCTGCAGTGTGCACAGACCTGGTGAACCATGTCCTCAAAGTGCCAGGAAGGATCCAGGTTGGACGACCTCCTCTTGCTCCCCAGAACACGCTGGGTTGTTGCACCAACTTGTACATGAATTTAAGTCCCAGGTGGGATTTTAACCACAGCAGATGGTTGGGAAGAAAGCAAAGGCTCTCCAGAGGAGCCCCACCTGGAATGTGGGCTGTGCTGTAATGTAGGAGACTGCTGGTGGGGTCTGGCTTGTTCCTCTCACAGGTACCAGAGGCTTTGAAGCATCTCCCCAGGATTCTTAAGGAGAGTGTGGGTGTGGGGAAGCCACCCTGCCTGGCTTGGGGAGGTGACTGCTCAGCCCTCAGCCAGGGGAAAGCATCCATAAAGGCTCCAAAGAGGAAATGCCTTCAAAAAATTTAGGGGGGAAAAAACCAATCTTCGCAAATCTTATCTCAAGGGAAATGGGAATCAGGCTTTTGGGAGGAGGCATTTCCCACCCCTGCAGGCTGCCAAGCCCTCTCCGTGCTGCTGCAGATCCCTGGCAGTGGCCTTTGCAGGATGCAGGAGAAGGCCTCTGAGGCATTTCTTTCAAAAATAGAGCAGGGGTTACCCTTTCTTTCCAAACTCCTCCCGGGAAGGAGCCGCCCTCTCCCAGCGCCTCTCCGTCCCCTGGCTCTGTGCACATTAACCCCAAGCCATGAGGGTCCAGTCTCCCTCTTCCCTGGGCTCCGTGGGCACTCTTCATTCCTGGGGAGCAGCTCCCACCTCTCCCTCCTGGTGGTTTCCCACATAGTCCCAAAAAGTTCAAGGGAGCACCAGGGAAAGGCGTGTTGGGATTTTATGATCTTTAAGGTCCCTTCCAACCCAAAGCATTCTGTGATTTCTGTGATTCTCTGCACCCCGGCCCTCAGCAGGGCTCCAAGCCAGCCAAGCAGGAGAGACTTTCCAGAGCTTATGGCAGAAGAGGAGCTATAGCAGAAATTTTAGGAGAAACGCCAGATCCCTGCAAATCATCAGCGTGAGACGGCCCCAGGTCTCTCCAGACAGATGTTTCCAGATGTGGCCAGGCAGCTGGACTACCTTACAAGCAAAATGATGACCAGAGGTTTGATGCCCAGATGTCACAGGCCAGTTCAGCAGGGGGTGAAGAGTGATGATTTGGCAGATTGCAGGTGGCAAAGCCCCACAGGTCCCCTTTGACAGGCTGAGGCTCATCCCATGGATCCAGGCCATCTCTGCTCCTAGGTTTGTGCCTATTTAAAAATCAATCAAACAACCCTGGGCTTCTGGAAGGTGCTGTGACACTCTGTGGATGTGGCTGGAGTTGTTTTAAGTCCCCCTCTCTGGAGAGAGCTCTGCAAGTGTCAGTGGAACTGACACTTAACCTTTTCCTGGGTCAGGTAATTTCACTCCAGCACCCAGGGCATTCAGGCCAGGATCAAAGGTCCCTTCTGCAAGGTGATAAAACACAGTCAAAGGCCATGTTCAGATGGATTTGTCACCCAAACAAAAAGGAAACTGGAGATTGTTCAGCCTGGAGAAGAGAAGGCTTCATCAAGCACCTTCCAGTACCTAGAGGGGGCTTGTGAGAAGCCTGGAGAGAGACTTTGACAAGGAAGGCAGGGTTAGATGGGATATTGGGAAGAAAATATTGCCTGTGAGGGTGGGGATGCCCTGGCACAAGGTGCCCAGGGCAGCTGTGGCTGCCCCTGGATCCCTGGAAGTGTCTGAGGCCAGCCTAGACAGGGCTTGGAGCACCCTGGGACAGTGGAAGGTGTCCCTGTCCATGGCAGGGGGTGGGACTGGATGAGTTTTAAACTCTCTCCAACCCAAACCAGTCTGGAATTCTGTGAAATGGAGGTAGAAGAAACCCTGAGTATCCCTGTTGAACGGGAGAAGGGATGGGGGGAAGCAAAACTGCAGCCAGCCAAGGAGCTGAACTGTTGCCTCTGCTCTCCTGAGCATCCCGCCCGCTCCTGAGGATGCTCCTGGCGCTGTGGGAGGGATGGGAGCTCCTGCAGCTCCATTACCTGCAGGGCATGCGGGCTAATTTCCAACCACACCGGCAGCAAATGGCTCTGCCACGGCAAAGTGTTATTGACTGAATCAGAGTGCAGCAAAAGGGCCGATCTCAGCTAAGGTAACCTCCTTTTTCTAAATGGTTAATCTCCAACATTAGAGCTGGTGTGTTAAAGGAGGTTTAGGGCAATTTAATAGCTCATAAAACTTTATGGTCCCAGTTGAAATTGGAGTGATAACTCTGGAGTGTAAAGCTATACTTTGCTAAATGTCTCCCTTAGATTTTTTATTTTATTTTATTGTTGGAAACTTAACATCTGCTACAGCAAAATAAAACGGAACCATTTGCACTGTTGAGAGACGTGAGCATTCTGCTTCTCTTCATTCTGTTTATATGTTTATTGCTTAAAACTTTGGCGTCGATATTATCCTCGATTATTAAGATTTCAATCACTCCGAGGAAGGGAGAGATAAAATAAGCCAAAATAGAGCCGTGATCAGTTTAACTTGTGGGCAGAATGGAAACCAACAGATGCCAAATCGTAGACATTGATGTCGTTTGGAGTCTTCTGAAATTTCCATTAATGATTCCTCGGCCAGTTTCTGTCTGTAGCAGTGCTGCATAAAGCGACACAGAAACAACACCACGGAAAGGGAAATGGGGAGGATTTGGAAGGTGCTTGACCGGTAACAAGTCCCTGTTTTGATGCTTCAGTTTCCCCAGATGTCAAATGTTGGTGACTCCTCCTAAACCGAGACCTGATAGCTTCATCCAAAAATGAAAGGCCATTACTGCTCTGGGAAGCTCCAGTAAATGCCAAAATCTGTGGCAGAGCTGCTTTTCCTGAGTACCAGCATTGTGGAATTCTCTACAATGCCCGAAGTATTATATTTTTCCTCCAAAAAGCACCTATTTGCTAGTCTTCCCCAATTCCTTCCAGCAGAAATCTCAGCTCACACTTCCAAGCCACGTATCTAAGGGAGGGAAAGTATATGTTTCTAAAGAGAGCCATGTGAGAAATGACCTGGGGGCTCACAGAGCCAGAACAGCCACAACTCACAGGGAAAATGAAATGAAAATGTTGGTGAGCTCCAGCCGAGGGTGCTGCATCAGGGAGGGGGCCAGCGAGCCCAGCACAGGCTTCAGCCCCTGGGGAGCATTAAAGGAAATTTGGGATTTTTTCAAAGATCTTTGTGTAGAGACCAGCTTAGTCTGCTCTGCCAGCAGTCTGGTTTAAGCCTGGCTTTAATCTGGTGGCCCTTGCTCAGCACAAGTCCCGGTGCTGCATTACCTGGAGCCCCCGGGGGCTCCTGAAGTGCGGAGCAGCAGCGACATTTCCCCACTGCCAGCAGCCCCCCAGGAATGCTCTCGGCGATCCTGCAGCGTTTAATTGCCACTTGGAACAGAACAAAGCCCTTCTGGCACAGCCCTGACAAGAGCAGGGTGTCGAGTACAGGCTTGAAAGGCCTCGTTCCTCCCTGCCAAGGCCCAGCTCTGGTATGTCCCCGGACGGGCCGGACGGCCGGAATGCCCACGCCGGGATGCGTGGGAGGACGTGTGGGAGTGGGCAACGCGCTCCTCTTGAAAAGCCGCTTCCTCAACTCTCCCCTGACGGGTTTTCCGTGCACAGATATCCCCGTTCCTTTCAATCCCACCCCGATTTTCTCTTTTCCCTGCCTGCCATGCGCAGGACAGCTTTGCACGGGTGTTTTCCCGTGATTCAGCAAATTCCAGGGCAGCAACCGAAGGGTTAAAGAGCCTCTCGTTAAGTTGCCCCCAGGGATCCTTTCCCAAGCCTCAGTCTTGGCCTTTGCTGAAAGATTTCCTCCTTCCCTGAGATGTCATTTAGGCCATTAGGGGGATCTTTTGCAGGGAATAATGCCTACCCCTTACACGTGCTCCCCCTTAATTAGTAATTAGGATAATGCAATATTGAAAAAGCAGGGCACAAATTTAATTAGTTGTGTTTTATTAGAGTAACTAAGGAGAAGGCCCCCGGACTCCACGGAGGGAGAGGGATCGATACTGAACATCTATTTTCACTAGAAAACAATTGCAGCTGACGGGCTGTCTGTGGGGGGAGCCACCCTCAGCCTCCGTGCCTGCCTGCCCAAGGGAAGGGGCAGCACAGGACCTGGAAAATAAATAATCAATAGCTCCAGAGAGGGTCTGTGTATTCTCAGTGAATGTTCCAGAGCGGGTATAATAGGAGCTGACACATAGCTATGGGGAGATGGCCTCCATTGCTCAATTAGCTCATTATCTTTTAAGCTGTTCTGGCTCAAATGGTGGCAGAGGAGCTTGTTTTTTGCATCTCCATCCATTTTTGGGGAGTTGGTGAGTCTGCTTTGCAAGGAATTCCCTTCCCACTGCCACCCTCTGGTCCCTGCCCACCCTCACTGACCCAGCACGGCCACGTGTGCTCAGTGTCTGCTGGAAAAAGCCACCGTGTCCCTCACGTGGGGTCCTTCCCCACCCCCCAGAGGGGCTGCAGTGGGGCTTGGCATCCTCTGAGATGAAACCACACTTGTGTTTGCTCTTCAAACCCTTCTGGTGGAGATCTTGCACGAGATGTTTCCTCTTTGGCAGGGCTGCTGCTCACACAAACCTGCCTTTATTTACACGCTTTCATCCCAGCACAAAACCTCCCGCCCGGGCACACATACACCCCTCGTGCCAGTGCCAGGGAGTCAGTGAGTGCCACCTCTTTGCACGGCTTCATAAAGCCACCAGACAGTTCCCAGTCTGCCTTTTCCTACCTCTGCTTCTGTTCCATAATTTTTCACCAGCCTTCCTGCATCTCGTCGAGCAGGGAGAGCAGGGCCCTGCTGGGCCAGAAACTCTGCGTGGTAAAATAAAGGGACTTCGTGCAGGCACTTGTAGCTCAGACAGGAAGATAAAAGCTGGAAGAAATTAATTATTCTTGTCTGGTTGTTTGAGGGACGAATAAAAGGGCAGAGAGCAGGAATGGCCACCATGCCGAGGGTCCCAGGCCAGCAGCATGGCCGAGGGGGCAGCAAAATTAGACTCAGACCCATGCGGGCTTGATTAGAGGTCAGGCTTCAAAACAAAACCCAACACCAATGGTAAAGATAAAATACGGACCCAGGACTTCTCGGCCTGGATGCTCGAGACACCCGTGCAGGAGAGGGATGGTGTGACACGGAGGGAGCCGGGCTGGGACCCACCCTCCCCACGGGCAGCTGCAAACGGAGCCTTTCACGATATTTAATGCTCTCCGGCGCGATTTGGTGCATGGAGATCAGTCAGGCTTTGATAAGATCATAGCAGGAGGACAGGAGGAAATTGCAGTCTTGCCCAATGCTTGATCTTGCGCTGCTGAACCTGCTCTGTCGGAGACGTGATGGTCCGGCCTTAATGGCATCACATTAAGCTGAGACAATGCAGCCCCGTGACCTTGTGATGCTTGATAGCCATATGCGCTGTTTTAATGAAAAATCGGGGCTTAAGTAAATGGCTGCCCATCGGCTGAGGGCTGTTAACGGGATCTCGCTCCGGGGGAGGGAAAAGGGAAGGGAATTGGGATGTAATAGTCATAATCATCCCTCAGTCAATGACCTTCTGCCTCCTCTGATCGTGGCCCGTGGTGCTGGTGGAGAGGCAAACCCAGCAGGACAGTGGCCCACCTGGGGCTGCCGGGCTCTGCCGCTGGGTCTGTGCGCCCAAATTTGGGTTTGGGCCTCAGTTTCCCTCAGAAGGAGCCAAAAAATCTTCCACTGCCACATCCCTCGGATGCGCTGGGGGCAAAGCACAGCTGGATTCAGAGCTACTCGCCCTTGCTCCAGCCTTCTCCGTACCAATATCCCCAATATCCACCCCTGGGAGCAGGGGCTGGGGCGGACACCCCTTCCAGGCACACGCACTGCTTTTCTCCCGCAACAAATTGAAGCTGTAAATATTGATAGCCTTCTCTTCCAGGGCTTTTTAATGCCCTCCGATACTTAGGAACTATTAAGCGCACCCATCATTACTAACCTGCGAAGTAAATGCGTCCTAATGGGCAGGCGAGCTGCGCTGGCCCCAACAAATCATTCCTAATGAATAGTACCTGGCACATCCATCACCCTTAAATGCCAAAGCAAATCCATCTGCGTTAGCCACTGAAAAGAGCCAGGCAGATCTCGCCCTCCCTTTCTTCGCAAGGCAGGGGAGGGTTTGGCTCGCAACACGTGAGCGTGGCTGTTTCCAATCTTTCCCCGTTCCTGCCGTCAGGATCTCCAAGGCGCATTTCTCAATCGCCGGGCTGCTCCCGCTCACAATGCCGAGAGGGCTCTGGCAGCGGCATGAAAGGCTTTAAATAGAAACCAGCGTTTCTCCCTCGCGCTGCACACAATGCTTCCCTGACCCTTTGCCGACCTCACCCTCAAATCTGGGGTTCACAGCCCCAGCCTTGAACCCGGCTCTGTTTTTTCATGTTTGGCCTCTCTATTTCCTGAGGTCAGGCAGCCCACCGCTCCATTAGCATGAAGCAACTCAGGGCTCATTTGCCAAAACTGACATCCTGGGAAAGTCCTGATGAATTTATGAATTAGAGGCTACAGATGCCAGTAAAAGAATTAAGGACTTATTTATTTATATATGTATTTGTTATTATTATTTGCAGGAAATCAGCTGGGATGCTGCTGTTTGCTTTTTCTGAAAAGCACACCCAGCCTTGAACGCTGTGTCAGCAGCAGTTTTCTTTCAGTAGAGGAAAAAACACGTGGGTTTTTTTTTTTTTTGAGGTCTGTTAGGGGTTGGGAGGTTTCTTGGGTTGTTTGTTTTTTTTTTTTTTTATTTTTTTTTTAATTATTATTATTTTGGGGTTTTAAAGGAAGGGCCTGAGGAAGAAAGTCCAGGGAACAGGAAGCTGAGGGAGCCAGCCCGGCATCCCGGCGGGGCGAGGCGCTCTCACCTTGCGGAACGCGGGGATTGCGACACCCGAGCAAAGAGGTAGAATTTATATCCCATAAATCACATGTCAAGTGCCTGCGAGGAGAGGTCATTAAACAGATGTATGAGGCAAGAGGCAAAGTCCATCCATTTCAGAAGACGCTCCCAGTGTCAGCAGCTCTCCAGAAGTCTCAAGAGGCGGAGGGATCCAACCGGCGCGGCAGCAGCTTCCCTGATAGTCTCTTATTTATTTCCTCCTCTATTTATTTGATGGCATTTTCTTTATTGGAAGAACTTCCCGGGATTTGCTCTCCCCTGTCACAGCTGCCCGGTGGGGGGGGGGCTGTGGGACAGGAGGGTGGCACATCAAGCAGCTCGGGAGGCACGGAGGGATGGAGTGATGGATGGAGGCTGCCCTGTGATTAATAATCAAACCAAGAGCTTTTACTGGGCATCATGTGGAAACTGTGGCTTTGGAAACATTTGTCTTCATCCCACAAACAACAAGTGGTGTTTCTTTCCCTTTCTTTGTTTCTTCTCCCCCNAAAATCTTTTCCATGCTTTACCTGCTCCAAGTGGCTCCTGTTCTGGTTTGATTTATGCTTTGCTTATCTCAAGCTTCAGTGGAAAAATAATGACCAGATAATAAAGAGCACTAAGTAGCTTTTCAAGTGACATGGCATCCGCTGTGGGACTGGGTTCTGCAGGAGCGGGGAGGGAAACGCTGGGATGGCCTTGGGCCAAAGCAGAGGGAGGAAAACAGAGGATAACAGGAGGACAACCACAACCCTGGGCCACTGGTTCCTTAATGGGTGAAAGCTCGGGGCACCCTCCAGTGGATGCCTCAGCCAGCCCATCCCTGACCTGCTGAGGGGCAGGAAATTTCACCAGTGGATATTGTGATGTCCCCAGGGCTTTTGGCCAGGATTCCAGTGGCTGTTTCTCCCAGTCCCAGGACAGGGGCTTCCCTCAAGCAGACTCATCAGGGTGTTCCTTCCCACCTCCTTGTTTTCTCCTGCCAGTGAGAGGGGAGACCCCCAGCTCCAGCCTGCAGCTGATCCGGGGTGCCCAAACCCCTCTCCCTCCTGCAGCTCTGGGTCTTGCTGCTCCCACCGCATCTGCAACAGCTCCAGACACACCAGACTTCAACCACAGCACCAGGGATCAGGCTTTACTACAGGGTTGGGACCTACAGGCTTCCCTGCCTCATTCCTTGCTGTCTGCAGGGCCACACAGCTTCCCTGCTCCAGCTTTCCCCAGCCCTTTTCCCAGTGTCATCTGGTTAAAGAATCGCCATTAATTCCAGGGTAGGAAGGACCCATTGTTTACTCTATGCTCGGGGAAAAGGGAATGGTTTTGTTGCCAAGGAGCTATTTTTAATTGTAATGTGCATCCCTCATGGCCGGCGAGGTGGCTGCTGTGTGGGAATAGCAGGAAAAGTGGGATGGGAGGCTGTAGGGATAACCTCTGGTCATCATCCCATGGAAAACCTCGAGGTGCCTGCCAGCACCCAGTGACACACAGGAGCGTTCCCTCGGCCTGGGAAGCAGCGGTAGCCTGCCCCTTCCAGCCCACATTCCCAACAAACCATCCCCAAAATGTGCTGCTCAGCTGAGTTTGAGGAGGAGAAGAGACACGAGCCAGCGCAGGCCTCGCAGCGTGAAATTATCGCCGAGCGCGGGTCCCTCCTGGCTTCAAACCATCCCAGAAAACAGATGCCTCTGGATTGCCTCCACGGGGCGAGGGCTGCCTGGGGGTGAGTCGGAGAGGGGGGAAGGAGGGATGTGCCCATTCCTTTGCCCCCTGTCCCTGGCTGGCAGCCAGCCCCTGACACCTCTGGCAGCGCCGGGGCCGGGCGCTCGGCGGGCTCTATAAATACGTGAGCATGACAGATCTGGCACCGCGTGTTCCTGTAAGTGATGTCATCTTTGGGGAGTTACTTAGCAACCGTGGAAAATGTTTTGGAGGCTCTAATTTTTCAGTATGGCAAAGCCATATATTTATGCAGCTCGGCTAATCAGCTCGCTGGCGAGGCAGCCCCGATGAGCTCATTTTCTTCATCATTATTTTATGTGAATTGGGCTTTTAGCACTAAAGAGACCACAAAGATTTAATTCAAAAATGTGATTGCTTTATGTTTCCAGGGTATCATTAACATGGCATCTACGCAAATAACCATGGTAACAAACTGGTAATTAGTACATATATGGCACTTATTATTAATACAGAAACAGGACAAGTTCCAAATCAGCACAGATTACAGTACATTATTACCATAGTAATTACCTGCAGTAACACACACAAATTGAACTAAATGGCCAATTGAACTAGAGTGAATGGCTTTTTATTCCAGTCCCTAAATAATGTGCATTCTTGGCTGAGTAGTTCAAGGTAAATAAAACTGGTTTTAATTTATTGCCAAGGTTTTTTTTTTCCCCCTGCTTTGGTGGGAAGGGCTGGGAATGGCAGGAGTCAAGAACTTTTTTTTTTTTTTGCTGTGCTTACAGTATAATTATTGTACAGGCTAAGCCATTCCTGATTCCCAGAGAAAGACAAAGAGGGTAAAAGTTAATAATTTATTTTATTAGTGGGTTTATTTCTCTAATTTCAGCCATGAAGTAATGTTCAGTGTATCTACAAGATCAATGCCAAATAAAGTAGGGTCCAAATCCAACCTTTCAGTCCCTGAGTTTGGCTTTTTTTATTGAGAGAGAAGGAATATCTGCATTTGGAGTAGGTTAGAAAACTGAACTTTTTGATGATCACATTTATTAAACTAGTGAAAAAACAGGGGTTTGGCCTAACCCTTCCCCTATGGGTTTGAGGTATACAAAAGTAATGAACCCACAAACCCTGAGCCAAAACTGAGCAGCCAAATGCACTGGCTGGAGCCAGCAGTGCTGAGGTGAAGCCAACCATGAAACATAGAGGAAAAACTCAAAATTTGTTCTTATTCTCTCCATTTTGCTACATTTTATTAGTGCTATCCCAGGCCAGGGAGGGCTGGAAACCTTTCTCTGAGGTCCTGGAGGTGCTGAACACCCTGGGCTCGGAGCAGCAGTGGCAGCAGTCTCCCAGCCCTTTAGAGATGAAATCCATCCCCCCCATCCCAAGGGCTTTCTTTTACCCTTTCTAAATGGAAATAACATTCAGAGGGACACTTTCAGGAGGAATCTCTGTCTGGCCCCTGTGTCTGGAGTTTGCAGACCCGGGAGCAGGAGCACACACTGCACTCTCTCCTCCTGTTCGGGGGCAGCCCATCCTGCAGAACTTTTTATTTTTTTATATATATATTTTTTTTTTCTTTTTTCCCAGCTTTGCCTCCCAAAATGATTCTCCTGGGTTGTCTGGATGATGATGATTTTACCAGTCATCACTTTCTTGGGAGGGCTTTCTTCCAGCTGACATTTTTTCCTGTCCAAATCCACACCGAGCAGGTTCTCAGCATGCAGAAGTTCCTTGTTCCCCCCGGAGGAGGTGCCTCCCCTCTCCCCAGCACCAGCAAGAGCAGAATGAAAATCCCAGCCATTCAGAGACTTTTTTTTTTTTCCCCCCTCCCTTTCCTTCTCTTTCCTCTAGACAAGCATTAATATTTCCACTTGCTGTCGGGAATTCAGACACCACCATTCCTGGAACAGCACTGGATTGGGTGTCCAGGGTTTGGGATGGAGACAGGCAGCCTGTGAGGGCTTCAGCAGCTGGCACAGCCCTGGAGAGCATCCCACACATGGACCTGCATGAGGGAAAAGTGGAGGACCTTCCCCACCAGCAAACCTGCTTTCTTGTGCTTTTCACCCATGTGCTTCTGCTGGAGAATTACAGTTCCTCTATCAAGTCCATCTCTCATTGCATTTTACCTTCCCCAATTCATAGGAAAATTATTGTTTTAGCAGGCAGGCATTTAATTAAGTTTCACTGTGTTTGCTTTGGCTCTCACAGCATGGAAATTCTCCTTTTAACAACCATCCCTTGAGCGTGGGTTCCGATCAAGCCAAACTGCCTGGATGCAATCCCTTCTCCCAGCAGCTCCCTTTCTCCTTCCAAGCCCTCCGAGCCCCACTGGGGTGCTCCCAGCCCTGCCAGGAGCACAAAAAACCCCTCTCAGCAGGCAGGAGGAGCTCAGCACTGCCTGGCATCCTGGCTCCTGCCCACTCCTCCCCTGCACCCCCGCCTGACTCACAAACTTCCCACTCCAAATTAACACCCATTAGGGCTTATTTCCATCACGCTCTTCCCACGCAGCCGCAGCTCTGCCTGGGTTCAAAACAGGGATGGAGCCGTGTTTTGAGGCTGAGTTTAGCCCAGTTTTGTTTCCTGGAGGGATGTTGCCCTCATGAGAGCTGAAAGCATCGTGTTTTGGGGGGTTTGGAGCACAGCAGCTGCCCCTGAGGAGCTGCTCACTCCTGGGCTGGGTTGTTTCATCCAGCAAGTCCACAGAATTTCAATGCTAAGGAGTAAAAAGCTCTTTTTTCCTCTGCAGTGCCACGAGCAGCTCATCCTTGTGAGGTAATTAAGAGCTGCTGTTGATGTTTTGCTTTAATTTAGAGGAAAAAAAAAACCAACAAAACAAAACAAATTGGATTTGGTATCCTCAGCTCCCTGCCCTGCTCTGCTGCCAACCCTCAGGATCTGGGACCTTTCTCAGCCTGAGCAGAGGCTCAGGAACCCCGCCTGGCATCAGCACCCAGAGCGGGCTCTGCCTCCCCCACCTGGGATGCAACATCTCCCCTGACCTTAAAAACCCCCAAAAGGCCAGAGCAGGGCTTGATTTTCCCTCTCCCCTCCTCTCGTTGCTGTTTTGTTTTGCAGTTGCTGCTGTTGCCATGCCATCTCCCTTTGTTGCTATGGATTAATAGTGTTTTTTACTTATTTTTATGTATGTCCTGGGAACATGATTGCTTAATTTGCCCTGCAGGTTTGTAGGCCTGACAGGCATTTCCACATCGTCACCTTATCTTAATCCAGTTCTGGGCTGCTTGCAGGATGAATACCTGCAGAAATACTTGTTCCTGTGGAGGTTTGGGACAGGTATTTGCCCCAGCAAGTGGCCAGGGTGGGAGTGGTGGGGACACACTGTTCCTACAGCCTGTGCTGGGCCCTCTCCCGTGTCACGGGGCTGTTTTCTGTCTAACCCAGGACAACACCTCAGGAGCCACCAGTGGAATGATCTTCCAAGGCTGGGTGGAAGGATGGGCTCCAGCTGTCCCCCAGTCCCATGGCTGAGGGATTGAATAAAATATATTCATTTATTTCATTATAATTGGCATTGAATTTGCACAATTGGCACAGGATCAGGATTTGGCCTCTTTTTGTCCCCATAAAATCCAGATCACTAGAGAGGGACCAGGAGTGCCCGGGGAGCATCTGAGCTGTGCCATGATCCTTTAGTGTCCATGAACCTTTTTTTATCATGAACCTTTAGTGTCCAGCGTGGAATGTGGTGCTGGGAGCAAGGCTGTCACCAAAAAAAACCAAAAAAATAGGAACAAAGTGTTTTCCAGTGGTTTTAGGAGGTTGGTTTGTGCCGTGGAGGCAGAAGACCCAGCAGATCCCAGTTCATTCATGTCCCACACACCCCAAGGGCTGCTCCACCCCTGCCCATGGCCACCCCTGCAGTGTCACTTGTCCCCATCCAGTCCAAGAGAAGGATTTGCACAAGGAAACCACTGCAGATCTGTGGGGAAGCACAGAGGAGGGATCAGGAGGCACCTGCTCGAGGTCCAGCTCCCCACACACCCCTTGTGGCACCGTCCTCTGTTATTTTGTCCAGTCAAGCCTTTCACTGCTCTGTGTCTCCATTCTCCCCACGTGAACAGGGGAAAAAATTCCATCCTTTTGCCCCATTATTGAAAACTTCATGGAAGTGGCTTCACCCTATTATTATTATTTGTGCCTTTGGCTCACCACAGCCCTAATGCACTAATGAATATGGACACAGGGACACAGGGATCAGCCTCTTGCCTCCAGCAATTAATCTTGCCTCCATTCTACTGGGTCATCTCCCAAGCACTGCTCAAATTTGCCCCCAGAGCCGTGAGCCTTGAACACATCAAAGGGGAGCTGGTGACATCATGGAGATCACAGAAAACATCAACTCTGCCTGTCTGGGAGGGGGGAAAAGCCAGCTCCTTGCAGATCCACAGCTGGTGGGGCTCTTAATTACACAAGGGCCGAGGAACATTCCAACCATAACATCCTGCAGCCTCCCGGCCACCAGACAACGAGTCTTTTATTGGGGTAGGAATGTGTCTTTAATAAACTGGAGGTTCTTAACTTGTCAGAGGGTGCCAAGGATGGGATCCACCGCTGTCATCTTTGGCCAGGCCCTTGTGCTGGCTGTCCCTCGGCCACCCTGGTCCCCCGCCGGCGCCGCGCTGGTGTGAGGATCCTTGCTCCCCTGGGCACCCTCCAGCCCCCCTTCCAAGGGGGTGATTCACCCCCCTGGGCATCTCACAGCATCTTCCCTCTGATCCCACGGAGATCCGTCCTCGTCCTGCGAGGAGAGGGGTTGGAAGCATCTCTGAGCTCCTGGAAGTGTCCAAGGCCAGGCTGGATGGGGCTTGGAGCAACCTGGTCCAGCAGAAGGTGTCCCTGTCCGTGACAGTGGGGTGGAAGAAGACCTTTAAGGTCCTCTCCACCCCAAATTCCATGATTCCGTGGTGAGTGAGGCTAAAATCCTCATGGAACAGGAGCAAATCCATTCCTCACCTTAATTACCCCTGCCCTCATCAGTGCCCTGTGTTTGCACAAACTGGGCTTTGGGGGTGGGGGAGTTCCATGCTAATAAATATTTTCTCCGGCTCCAAACCCATTGCCACCATCTTCCTCACTGCTGTGTGTGTTTATACGTGTGAGCCCGTGGAATTCTGCAGGGTTTGGGGCTTTACTGGTGTTTTCTTAAGGTTTTCTTTCACCCTGTTTTAAAGCAGCACCTGAGGGAAGGTGATGCTGAGAGGTTGTTCCACCACAGAGTAACAAATCTCTCGTGTTATTCCCTTTATTTATCCTTATTCAGAGACTTTCAGTCTGAAACCCTTCCTCTGAAGGGCTGTTTGCTGTCATCAATCCTGGAGGAGCCCGTGGGGGCCAGGAGAGGAGTGACACCGGAGATTTGTCCTATTGATTAACCCGGGATGGGAGGAATCAAACACCAGGAGCAGACAAACGCCTGGGAGGAGAACAGGGCAATTGTCAGGTTTGCTTTGCAGGTTATTGCATTTGGAAGGTTTCATTTTTCTTTTCCTACCTGGAGGCTGAGAGAAAGCGGTAAAACTTTCCTAAATTCCTCCTCGTTTCCCTGTTTGAAGTTCCCCAGTTAACACCACATGCCAGAGAGAAAAACCTCCCTCAAAATCCCCCCTCTGCCCGCCAGCCCCAAGTGAGATCTCACATTATTGCCTCTGACAGCTCTCATTCCTCAGGCACTTTCTTTTTTCCTTCCTCAAAAGAGGGGGGGAAATATATCAAAGGTTTCCAAACCTGAGCACCTTCTGAGACTGCAAAATGCAGCCCCATGTCGGGAGGGATGCTCCGAGCTGGAAAGCAGGAGGGAGGATGGATGCAGTCCTTGGGAAGAGTTACATGTGTTTGCCATTGCGTTTGCCTTGGGCCCTTGGAAAATGTTTGTAGTTTTCAATTAATCTCATTAGTTTGGAAGTAGACGGAGGGGCGGGAAATCAAAATAATTTCATGGGGAATTCTCTTTAATGACTTTTTAAAAACATGTAATTGAGAGAGGTGCTGGTGGAAAACGTTTTAATAGTGCTGAAATCAGCGGAGGGGAAGCAGTAAGGAATGTCCAGGGAAAGCCTCACGTGAGGGGTCTCTCGGGACCCTGGGGACACAGGGCTGCCAGTGGGGCTGCCGTGGGGTCAGCACAGCTTCAGGACCCTCAGCCAGGTCCCTGGGCTGTGCTGGGGAGCCACCCAGGCTGCTGATAAGCCCTGCTTGCCATCATCGAGTCAGCTTTTAATTTCCTTTTGCTGCTCTCCTGAGGCTGAGTTTGCAAGGCTGGAAGGAGTCGGTGATTCCTGCGGTTTGCCTCTGCCTCGCTCTCTGAGTGTCCCCAGGGTGCTGTGGGGACACTGGGGTGCCGTGGAGGGTGGCCTGTGGTGAGGATAAGGCCTCCCCTCCATCCCTGAAGGGATGGCTGGAGAAGGGATAGAGCCTGCCCATGCACTCAGGGCACAGAAACCTCTCTGCCTCGCAGAGCCGCCCCCAGCACCCCCCCAGAGAGCCCAGCACACCTTGGGGACACGGGACATGCTGAGCATCCATCCCACTCCAAATTCCCTGCATCCCAATTAACCAGGGAGAGACGGCTGTTCCCTGAAAGAGTTGTTTCTTTCTTTTTTTCCAGGAGCATGCTGTGGCAGAGACCCCGAGAGCCAAAGCCACCCCCAACCCCCGTCTGTCCCTTCTCCGGCAGAGCCGTGCCCTCCTCCGCAGGCTGAGCACTCAATTGCTCCCATTAGCCCTTATTTCCTACGGAGCAGCCGCTGCCCCGCCGGGGAGCGCTCCGTTTCTCCCCGAGCAGTCTGCGTTCGCCGGCTCCGTGATTCATTCCTGCCGTGTAAAACCGAGACTCGGCTCGGTGCTTTCCCCGGGGCACCGCTGAGCCGCCGGGAGGAGGCAGTGCCAGCCTCTGCCCACCTTCTAACTCGCTTGATTTTTTTTTAATTAATTTTTTTACATTATATTATATATTAATTTTTATATTTAATTTTTTATTTATTTATTTTAATTGCATTTTATTAGGATTTCCCCTCCTTCCGCGCAGGGTTTGGTCGGCGGAGTTTGACGAGCCCGGTAATTGCTGTCGCAGAGCGGGTCTGCTGCTCGGCGGAGACAAAGACACAACCTCAGGGCAGGGACATGAAGCCGACACCCAGGAGACCTGGCTTTTGTCCCCAGAGAGTTCCCCACTGCGAGGACACGCTCTCTGGTCCGTCACACACCGCTCTCCATCCTCGTCCGCGCTGCTTCCCACGCCACAGTCTCTCCCATCCATCCTCCCCCAGCTCAAGGCTCGCTGGCAAAGGCCACCAGCAGGCACGGGAGGGGTGCCTGGGGAGGGGCAGACTGCAGGATTATAGGCTCAAGATGATATTTTTATGCCCTCCTTGCTGTTAATTAATGAGAATTCGGGGATTTTGGGGGAAGAAAATATCACCTGGCACCACAGTGCCTAACCCTAACCCTAACCCTAACCCTTACCCTTTCCTCGTGTTTTCTGCCCTTCTGTTCCTGCCACCCCCCCAGCTGCTCCTCCAAAGGACATCGAAGAGCAAATCATGCCAGGAACATCCATCCTGGGCAGCAGAACCCGGGAGGTCAGGCGGGAGCGGCCGCAGGGCGTGAGATGCTCAAACCACCGAGCAGAAGGAAAAGGCTTCAGGGTGTGATTCCAGGCTGGATAACCCAGACACCTGGGAGGGAGGACACTCAAATCCTCTGGTGATCCATTAGCAGGCTCTGTCAGGAGATGTGGACGGAGCTGCTGAGCCAGGGAGGGCACCTTTTGGCTCCTTAGCAGCCAAACCCTTGCGTGCATCACTCAGAGCTGTCCCAGGGGCACTCACAACCTAACACCTCTCCCTCCCAGATGCACAAAAAGAGGAGAGCATCCCAAAATAGGTGTCCAAGGGGCAGGTTGCCCTGTGCCAGGGCTGTTGAGCGTGGAGGATACAAGAGAGGGCTGCTGGGGCTGTGAGAGGCGCAGCAGGGAGGAGAAGCTGCTGCCGTGTGGCTTCACCCAACAGAGCCCCGGTGCTGCCGGCTCCTGTTGCTGCCAGGGGAGATCCCGGCTGGAGGCAGGGAGGCAGGGAGGCAGATCCTCCCCCACGCTGTGATCTCGCTGCTGCCAATGGATCGATCGTGCTCGGAGGGCTCGGGGCTCTATGTAGGTCAGGCACATCGCTGGCTCCCACAGTGCCATGGAGTTATTAAACTGAACGAGGATCCCCCTTCTCCCTCCGTCCAACCCTCTCCATGCTTAGCCCTTGGCGCAGGGCAGCCTTGGCTCTCATCCTAGAGGAGAAGAGCATTGCCCTGGGGGCTCCTTTGAGCACAGCCAGCGTGTGTCCAGCTCCTGCAGCCGAACAGCCCCCGGAGCAAAGCGCTCCCCCGGTGTCTGCACACGAGGGCAGCTCAGTGCTGGCAGGGGGAACGGGCAGCATGACCCAATTCATGGGTTTCTGTCAATAAAGCTGGCACTGCTCCCTCTCAGCTTTGTGAAATGGATGGCCTGGAGCAGCTCCCAGAGAAGGGGATTTCTCAGTGCAGCATCCCCTGGGAGGAGGGAGCTGG
This sequence comes from Tichodroma muraria, assembly GCA_013390105.1. Classification (NCBI taxonomy): domain Eukaryota; kingdom Metazoa; phylum Chordata; class Aves; order Passeriformes; family Sittidae; genus Tichodroma; species Tichodroma muraria. Next base: position 158,182 of record WAAG01041926.1, read on the forward strand.
ATCTCTCCCACACGGTTGCTCCCCTGCTCGTCTCCGTGGGGGTGGAGTAGATAAGAGGCGTCCCAGCCTTCAGCCTTGTGAGCTGCAGGTTTGGGCCACCCAGCCTCAATTCCTTCTAGAAGCCTTTATGACCCAAGGAGGAAACCCAAATCCTCTGGTCCCCTGGGTTCCTCCTGGGCTGGCAAGCTGGAAGGAGAGGGAGTCATGGAAAGAGAAAAGAGAGAGGGAGCAGAGGAAAAACTTTGTCAAACAAAACAAAACAAAAAAAAAACAACACTCGGTAGTTCAGAGCAAACTTTGTACTAGCTGAAGATTTGACCTTGTGTTCTCTCCTAGGAACAAACAAGAGCAAAACGAGGATCATATTATTTCGCCTGAAATTTGGAGTGGATCAGACCCCTGCTGTTCCAAGCCCCTGCAATGAATGGCTATAAACAAGATGCATTTCCAGGGAATGAATTAAACACTGGGCCTGAGTGCTGCCTGTGTTTGAGAGATGTTTATTTGTCCTTGCTGCCTCTCCATAAAGAGTTGCACAAGGACTTACTAAATTTTAACCCCACATTGTTCTTGGGTAAATACTGCCTTTTATCCGATGTCAGGAGTGCTTGGAGCCGAGATAAGCTCAGGTTGGCTCATGCTCTCTGGAGCATTCAGCCTCTTGGAACCAGCTTCCCACAGACCCCAGGGTATCCACATAATTCCCAACAGCCTCCAAACCTCTGGCAGCTTTCTGCACTTTTATGCCAAAAAAGCTTTTTTTATGAGAAGTGTAGCAACTTTTGTCTCAGCTCCTCTCCTTATTTTGGAAAAGAGAAAGGGGGATAATCCATGAAAAACTGGGTGATGAACTATCCCAGGAGCTGTGTTGTGACTCACCGAGTCCCTGTCCCCACTGCCACCACCACATGGAGCAGGGGGGCTGGAATGAGGTGATCTTTAAGGTCCCTTCCAACCTAAACCATTCCATGGTTCCATTTGCCACAATCCATCCTTTTCCTGCCCTTCCACAGAGATGGAAATAGTGACGCTTTGAGAGCTTCCTCCATCCCAACCCTCACTCTGTCACTGCCAGCATCACCAGGAACACACACACAAAAAAAAAGGCTAAAGGGGGACAAATATCACTGCAAACTTTCTGTCTGCTTTGATTTCCAGAGTCTACACGGCCTTGTGCTTTTAGACCATCTGCTGGCATCCAGCAGGATGGGGAGTTGGGTCTGCACAGCCATTGGCATCCAAGCAGGAGGAGCAGCCTGGAGTGCAGCATTTCTGGAAAAAAAAATGGGTTTTGCTGCTCAGGAAGGAAAGGCTGAGTAAAAGTGGTGTGAAAACCAGCCCAGCTCTCCCTGCCTTCCGGGGAGCCCCTAAGAAGTCCCCCCTCCCTGCTTCCAGGGGTGTTTTGTGGTGTTTCCCCCAGTTTGGGGGGACATTGCCACAGGATGTGAGATGCTGAATGTGGCTCTCCCAAAAGAGGAAGGATCTGTGCCTTGTAGAAACATTTCTGAACTCATGTTTGTTCCCTCTCCTGGGTCTGGGCAGAATGTCAAAGCCTGCTCTGAGCTGCAAATATTTTAAGACTAGCACTCACTGGAGACTGAAACAATGGCAATTCTTCAGCTACTGAGGCTTTTATAAAAGGGCTTTTGACACAGAGGCTGCTTAGGCTTGGGAGGTTTTTTTCTGGGTTTTTTTAGTTGTTTTTTCTCCCAGAAAACACTGCTCTAGCGTCCGTGTGCATGCTCGTACACACACTTCTGCGTGTGCAAAATAATCCCTGTGCTTCCAGCGGGGCTGAAGGTGGGAATGCCCAGGAGATGCCTCCAGCCCTGCTCCGGGTGGAGGAGGGAGCAGCTCACATGGGATCCACGCAGCGATGAAGGAAGAAAAAGACATTTTAGAGTAAATGTCAGCTTTTGCGTTTCTGGGTTTGGGGCTTTTTTTAAACATGTGGGTGGGACTTTTAATGCCCAGATAAAGCTGAGACGGTTTCAGTCTCCAGGGTTTATCCAGAAGATTCACACAAACATTATGGAAAGTGTCTCTTTGCTCAGGGAGGATGAAATTTGACACTGCGGAGACTTTAACCCGGTATTCCATGGAGGAGCCTCGGTGGTTAGCGTGTCATATCTGATAAAGGCTAATCAGCCCTCCTTCAGGCACCATTCAATTCTTATTTCCATCTGCTTCCCATGCAGATTGTGTTATCCGTGATATGGGCTCACATGCAGGCAAACCACTGCGAGTCCTGCTCAGGAATCAGAGGGTCAACGGTGAAGAAGGACACGATGGATCCCCCAAGCAGAACCCTTGGAAACAGCCCAGGCAGCTCCCAATCCTTGCTTGGAAACCAGCGGCATCCAGCACCAGTTTGCACTGGTGTGGGGATGGGATCCCACTGGGCAGCAGCTTTCCTGCACAGCCCCGCTGCCTGCCCCAAGCTCCGAATTCCCTGGCCTCAGTGCCTTCCCTCCCAGGCTCCTCTCACTGCCTGAAGCCTCCTCCCCAATTATCCCGGCCGCTGTTTGTTCAGGCGATGTGGATTTAGCTCTCCAGCCTCATGTGCGCTGTGTGTATAGGGAAAGATAGATTGTCGCTACTTTCCAGTATAAATCACATCCCTCACAACACTCCAAAGTAGCATTTTCAACCTCAGGGTGCTAATAGGATCCAGCAGGAGAAAGAAATGTCAGCTAAGTAGCAGGCGCTGTTTGGAGAGTGCAGTGGAGCTGATCCACAGCCCCGGGGCAAAAGGAGCAATCCCAGGGCAAAGGTTAAAGAGTTCAGGAGCACTTCAGCCTACTTAATTGCAACAGGCCTCTTACACGGTGTAAGATGGATGGCTGGAGCCGGGCGAGGGGGGCAGAGCGGGGCCAGAGCATCACCCGCCCCGGGAACCGCCGGCACGGCGGGGAGAGGACCGGGAGGGAGCGATGGAGGCACCGCGGCCGCTCCTCGCCCCTCGCTTCTCCCCAGAGCGCTGCTGGGTGGCAAAGCTGCCGCAGCAGCATCCTCCGACCACCAGCTCTGCCCCATCCCGATCCTCCAGGCACCAACTCTGCCCCATCCTGATCCTCCGGCCACCAGCTCTGCCCCATCCCGATCCTCCAGGCACCAGCTCTGCCCCATCCCGATCCTCCGGCCATCAGCTCTGCCCCATCCTCGGTGGATCAATGGGAATTTATACTGGAGAGGGCTTTTGCAAGACCTCAGCACAGGCAGATAAATTACCAGTAGCCAGAATAACTCCAGCTGCCAAGGGAATGTTTCCTGCTCCCCTGAAAATTATAAGGAACGTTTTAAGGGGAAAGAGGGGGAATTGGGAACTGTTGCTGCTCTTGCCGTTTTTCTTCTAGGATTTGTTTTTTGATTTCCTTTTATTTTGAATCTTCAGAATCTAAACGTGTTTTGTATCAGTCCCAAGGTGTTTCTGTTGGGAAGGTGCCTCAGATAATATTTTTAGTAGAGTTTTGGCTTGTTTTCTGACACACATCTGAGAAATGTCATCAAAAGCTGATGTTTTGCATGGAAAAGGTCTTTTGCTTTTTTTTTTTTTTTCATCTGAAGAAAAAAATGGAATAAAAATATTTCATCCCTTTCTCACAGCGAGGTTTATGCTGTTTCCCTGGTGATAAAGGCACAGGGCTGGCTCTTGAGACAGATGCGTTTAATTCCCAGCTCTGCCGCAAACCCCCGCGATGACCTTGGAGCAGCCGCTCGGGCTCCGATCCGCACGGGATGGGATTTTTCTGTTAAAAGCTCCCGTTTGGCCTCTCCGGCTGGGAAGAAGAAAACGTCTGGAAAACCCCTCTCGTTTCAGGCGGGCCCCTGTGCCGCAGCCCAGCGCCCACCCCTCGTGCTGGGGACGCTGCTCCGCTCCATCCCCGAGCCGCGCAGCCCCCGCGGCGGCCGGGATGCGGAGCGAGGGTCGCGGATGCCCTCTCGTGGGAAGAGCGGGGCTCGGCCGCGCTCCCGATCGCCGCGGGGGCGAGGGAAGACCCCCGGCCCTGCGCTCCCCCCTCCCTGGGCTGCTCCAGCCCCCCGAGCCCGGGGAGCATCCTCCCCGCAGGGGCATCACGGAGACCGTCCCAGGGCGCAGCACCTTTTATTGAGGAGAGGGGAGAGGAGGGCGTCCTGCCCGCCCGCAGGGGCAGCGATGGGGACACCCCTGCTGCCAGCACCCTTCCCACCAGGATCCCGCATCCCCCCGGCCCGGGGGGCTCAGGAGAGGAGCAGGGCAGCGAGGATGCAGGGCAGCAGGAGGTGGCCGGGGGGCGGCCGGGGGGCTCCGGGGGAGCCGTTGCACAGGTCGGTGTCACAGCAGTGGATGCGGACCCCCGGCAGCTCCTGCTGCTGGCAGTGGCGGGAGGTGGCACAGCCGCTGGTCAGCAGGATGCCCAGGACCACTGCAAAGCAAGCACAGGCAGGGGCATCAGGGGGGACGGGCAGGGTGGAGGGGATGCTGCGACAGCCTGGCACAGGGGACAGGCCCTGCGAGGGGGCTGCGAGGGTGGGCTTGGGGCGTGAACAGCGGCTCGAGCAGCCCCTGCGCCCCCGGCCCCGGGGGCGGACTCACCGCTCTCTGTTTTAATGCAGAACCGGTGCTTGAAGCCCTGGTGGGACTGGGAGCAGGTGATCACCTCGGGGTTGGAGCACCCCATGTCCACGTTTCTGGTGCCAACCACGATGTTACAGCCATAACACTGGAGTCCAGACACTAAACAAGAACCAGAAGAAACACGGCTGGATTATTTCCAGGGGGGGAAAGACTTCAACTCGTTGCGAGCTGCTCTCTACCGACGGCTTTGCAGCGCTCCCTGCCTTGCCAAGTCGCATTAAGCCAGAGCCCGGAGCTGCCCGTCACTTGTTTACCCGGTGGGCCCGAAAATACAGACTCATCTCCCACTAGAGGTCAGTGCGAAATCAGAGATTAGCCGGAAATTTGAGCTGGGATCAAACTGTGGGAACAAGGGAGCTTTGAAACAGGGGGTGTAAAGAGTAGGTGAAACCTCACAAACGCAGACACCACTGAGTCAGGGCTCAGTCATGCTCAGGAACAGCTTTTCCTTTTTTCACCAAATTTCCCCAGTTTAGCTGTACCTGTTTTGGAGGTGTTTGCTCCAAAGGGATGGGTTTATCGGCATGGTTTGCTTTTCCCCCCCGGACCCAGTCCTGGTGTTATCACAGGGTCTATCAGGAAGGCAAACCTGCTCGGGGACAGAATGGAAATCCTCCTTCAGAGCGCCGCCATGCCTGTGACACCGGGCCAATGGCCTCAGTGTGTCCCCAGGGCTTTGCACACTTGCACTGGCGCAGCTGAGCCTTCCCCTGCAGCCACTGCGTCTGAAAACGGCCACAATGGGAATCAAGCCATTTCTCAGGTTTCTCAACAAAAGAAAAAAAAAAAGCCTTTAAAGGCTTAATTTACGCCATCCGCCTCTGTTGTGGAGGTTAAGGCAACCTCTGTTGATTTATCAGGTTGCTGCCGTTACCTTTCCTCACCTCTGAGCACCGACCCAACCGACCCAGAGCCCTTCCCAAGCCCTCCTGCGCTCCCACGGGCTTTTTGGGAGGGGTGAGCATCCTCACACAGCCACCACAGCGAGTGGAGTCCCTGCCCCGGCCAAATCAGGGAAGAGGAGCCCAGGGGATCCCAAATCCTGTCACGCTGCCCTTTTGTCCAAAACACGGCGACATTACCTCCGTCCTAAAACCACCACCACTCAGCTGCATGGCCTGGGGCGGGAGCGCCCCTAAATTCACCCCGAGGACAAGATAAATCACACCTGGGAAGTGGGGCTTAGCTTAGGGAGGGGTGGAACCTGCGACTCCAAGGCACGCCCGCCTGTTCACCCCGGGGAGAGCAGCACTCACCCTCTGGCAGGACGAACACCACGGTCAGCAGAGACAGGATCCCATGGGCACCTCCGGGCATGTGTCCGCAGAGCATGGGGGGCAGCTCCGGGGGTCACCCAGAGCTCACAGGGGGTCTGGGGGAGCGGGCTGAGACCTCCTCCCGGCTCTTCACCCCTGCCGTCTTCTCCCTCGGCGCTTCCCTCTCACCTGCAAGCTCTTCCCGAGGAATTAAGGGAGATGCCGTCGGTGCAGCAGGGATCTGGCTGCTCCCCGCTTGCCCAGCCAGCCCCTGGCACCCAGGCTCCTTATGTCGATGCTTAATTTCTCCCTTCTCCTCTGGAGAAATTCCCCGATTCTTTCAGTTCGTGCACAGACCTGAGTGCGTATGTGCTACCCTCGGTTATTTCTGTCCTATTTCCTCTGTCCACGATCACTTCCCATTAATACCACCGTGCAGCAGCTCTTGGAGAGAAATTCTCCCTAATCAAGATTTAGTTTTAAATCCACTTCGAAATCCTCTAATTCAGTTGGATTAGGCAGAAGGGGTTTGGGGAGATGTATGGTTTTACTTTTTTTTTTTTTCCCATCTCTTTTTCCTCTCTGAGCTGCCTCATCTTCATGAATGGACCCACCGGCTTTCTGTGACATATTGTGCTATTTAAAGAGGAAAGGAATAATTTTATTAAAGAGAAGCAGTCAACTAATTTTAAATCCGAGACTTGAGATCCTCTAACAAAGTACAGCTCCGGGGATGGCCCTGGGGTTAAGGGGAAAACCTGAAGGAGAGGGAAGAAGGTTTGAATGGGATGTGTGTATTTACACACGAGAAAATAGTTGCCTTAATAAAGCAGGGAGAGGTTAGAGCCAGCCCCGGGCTTGGATCAGCTCTGGAGGGAGCTGGGATTGTCAGGGGCTTGCGGAGGGGACAGGGGGGCAGTGGAGGGAAGGATGAGCAGTGATGGCTCTACAGGGCCAGGGCTGCCCCCACGTGGGACACCAGGGATGTCACCAGTTGCGGGACCAGGCCCCCAGCCCCCTGTTGGCTTCTCCGGCGCTGTCCCCGCAAGCAAAGCCCCGGCTCTCAGCGGAGCTAATGGGACTTGGAGAGCTAATGCTTACTAATAAGGGAGCGCGACCGAATGCACGGGATTAAAAAATTAAAATGTCAAAATAAGCTGCTTATGTAGCTCATCCAGCAACTGCCTGCTCGCAGCACCTGAAATCCCCCACCCTGGGCACCCCAGCCCACCAGGCACCTCCTGTGCCAGACAGCTCCCAGCCAGGCACGCTTGGACCTGATCTCCAACAGCATCTTCATTAGCAGGGATGCTGGTTCATATTTCACCGGGTGGCAGCACAAACTGGTCCAAGGAGGGGCATCTCATGCCCAGGAGGGGCAGTTGGCACCTGGCAGAAGTGCCCAAGAAATGCAGCTCATGGATTCAAATCCCTTAAACCACCCACGGAGTCTCGCTCGCCTCAAAACAATGTGAATGTAAAAAATGTCTGACACAGTAAAGCCTGAAAGCCTGGGGGAGAAGGGATAAAAGGCAGGAAATGGGATTGATTTAAATGCATGCATAAATCAGAGCATTCAATAAGGAGGGGAAACTAACTTTTAATCCCCTAATAAACTCATCAGTTATCTGGAAGGGGCAGCCAGGAGCAGCCTGGGCTCTGTGGCAGTGATGAAGCATCCTTGGAAGTGTCCAAGGCCAGGCTGGACAGGGCTTGGAGCAACCTGGGAGAGTGGAAGGTGTTCCTACCCATGGCAGGGGGTTGGAATGGGATGAGCTGTAAGGTCCCTTCCACCCCAAGCCGTTCTGTGAGTCTGTGATGCAGCAGCTGTGCACAGCTGGCGGGGCCGGGGCCACGCAAACCCCTGGGCGCTGCACCTGGATCCGCAGGCTCATCCGGAAAAGCGGCTCCTCCGCTGGTCCTTCCCGCCGGGAAGGTCTGGGAGAATCGCAGGGGTCGGGGGATGGAGCGATGCCTTAAAGCGGCCTCGGCGGGACCGGCAGCGGGATGGTGGGGGAGTCATCCCGGTGGGAACAGCAGCTTCCCGGGCTGGTTTGAGGTGTTGCAGTGCTCATTTAGAGAAATGTTTGTCTGGTTTCATCCAAACCTTGGGATGCCGAAGAGAAAAGCCTTGAGAAAAGGAAAAAAAACCAACACACTCAATCTTTCCCACATGTGGAACTTGTAGCCCGTCATTAACGCTGATGGAATTCGGAACGGTTCACCAATTCCGGGGCAGCGGGAACACGTCGGGAATGGGCTCCCCCCTGCACCGCTGCTGCGGCTGCAGGAGATGCCACCAGCACATCCCGCGGTGCAATCCCGCTGCCGCTCAAACCCGCGGGATACCCGGCGGGGATGCTCAAACCCGCGGGATGCCCGGTGGGGATGCTCAAACCCGCGGGATACCCGGCGGGAAGGCTCAAACCCGAGGGATACCCGGCGGGGATGCTCAGACCCGCGGGATACCCGGCGGGGATGCTCAAACCCGCGGGATACCCGGCGGGGATGCTCAAACCCGAGGGATACCCGGCGGGGATGCTCAAACCCGCGGGATGCCCGGCGGGGATGCCCAAACCCTGCGCAGGTTACGCGGGCCCGCCGCGCACCCCGCGGTGAGCCCATCCCGCCGGGGGCGGGACTCGAACCCGCGAACCTCGGGCGCGCCCGCCTCCAGCAGCGAGGCCAAAGCAAAACCCCACCCCTCGCGTCACGGGGCGGGCGCAGAAGCCCCGCCTTCTGGACGCTGATTGGCTGAAAGCGATGAATATATTAAAAGGCGTAGCGGAAAGCGCGCGGCTTGGCTATTTTACCGAGAATTTTACGGGTTTTAGGGCAAACCTTGGGCTTAGAGTAAAAGATTTTAAATGGGGTTTAGGAAGCGACATCATATTGGGGGAAAAAAAGCTGGAAAGGTCAGCTCACGCTATTCTGTGTAGCTGTAGCTTACCGGAGGTTTATATATCGTCAGGTGTGCCTCAGCTGCTGTGTTGTATGAAAGGAGAGAAGGTTAGCACTCCCCTTGATAAGGATGGAAGAGGTCCTAGTGGCCTATACAACACACATACGGTTAAGGCACTGCCACCTACTTCGTGGCATCTAACCATGTTTTTTCCTTTTTTTTTTTTTTTTAATACCCTCTTTGTTTTCTTTACGGGAGAAAGATAAGCATAGACAAGCCTGGAAAATAAGCAGCAGCCTCTGTTTTAGTCACCCAGCTCGCCTTTTCCCTCAGCTTTAAGTCGCCGGTGCGCCTGAGGCCCACAGCGGTAACTCACACCCCCCACACCCCCCCCCAGCACACTGAGGGCCACTCTCAAATAAAATAAAGTTACACCTCTGCTACTCCAGCCAGAGCACAACCCTCGTTTCAGAGCCGTGCTTGAGTTAATCCTGGCCCTCCAACCACCACAGCCATGCCAGGCTGCACAGAATTAGAGGTAAGTAGAGCTCATGCTGATAGGCCCCAGCACTAATCCCAGGTGGGATATTAAGGAATTAAACGCAGCCTTTATGAAGAGCGGCTTTACAGCAGATCCTTTACATTAGGGGTTTTTCTATCCCTGTCCAAGAGATTTCCTCGTGATAGCAGAAAATTCATCTCCCTGCTCCACAGCTCTGTGTGACAGCACAGCTGGGCGAGCAAAAACCACTCACACACAGGGACTGAGAAGCACTATGCCAGGAAATATTTCTAAATCAACATTAAAATGCTTTGCTGGAGTAAAATTCCACCTTCTCCATGCCATAAAGCAGCACAGCCACATCTTGCACTGAAGAGTTTCACTGGCCTTCAAGAATAAGGCTGAAAAAAATCATGAGTTGATCATTTTAGCAGTGACACCAAGTCTAGACACAGTGTCCCTTCCTGGGGGTAATGAAAAACCTCCAAAGGCAGTGATATTATTAATAGCCAGTTTAGCAGCTCAACATGAACTCTATTTTTATGTTTTAAAAAGAAAACCTATGCCTCATGTTTTGCAGCTCTTCTTCTCTGAGGGTTTCAAAGCCAGGCAGCCTCAGAGCAGCACTCCAGAGGTCTGGACTGTAATCGATTTTCTGTTATTATCAAGTACATGAGGTAAATATAAAAAAAAGGTTTTGCTTCTCCAGGAGCAAAATATCCCCTTGCAGCAGAACCCTTTGGGTGCAGTAAACATGTGCCACATGTGCCTCTGTGCATTTCTTAACCAGCACGAGGTAAATCCTGGCTCCCTGCCCATCCTGCAAGGAGAGGGCAGCAGGAATCCGTTCCCTGGGCTCAAGCTCTCTGTGAGGGGTTGTAGCAACTCTGTCTCTGCTGAGAACACCTTCGGCTCAATCCTCTTCCCTTCATTAAATAAATTTAGACTTGTGTTTGTTCCTTTTTCTCCAAACTGCTGCTCCTCATCCTCCCTCACTGGAGTTTCTACAGAAAACATTTCCCCTTAAAAATGTTTCTAGGAGAAGCTTCCATGGACACTGGACACTGCACATGAGCACACTCTTAACCACAAACATACACATAAAATCCCACCTTTTTATTATGGCACATGGTATTTTTCTGGATGTGTAAATACCACATGGATATGACAAAAAGGGAAAGAAATACCAATGCTGAGATAGATACAGAGTCATGCCATTTGCAATACAGCTTCATACCATGGATTGCCAAGATACAAAAAGTCTGGGTTTGTTTCTTTTTACATTGAAATAACTTTACAGTGTTCTGTGAGTTGGCTTTAGAACCAGAAGAGGCAAAATAAAAAAAAAATAAAATTAAAATATGCTGAGAACAACTACAAGCAGGATTCATTTTAATGGTTAACAGAAGAACTGTAACTTTGCTCTAGAACAGCATCTATTAAAACACACGTAACAAGAGGTAAGCAACTATACAGAAGGTAAGAGATTCCACCACAGGAGTCAAGTCAGGGGCAGGAAGAGGGAAATCTGGAACTGCATGGTTTTATTTGGTCACAAAGTTTGAGCTGAGTGTTTTAAAATGAAGCACCCTTAAAGATGCAGTACTCCTATTTAAAACAATACAGAAACTTCCCAAGAGACTAGAACCTACATTCTGGGGGAAAAAAAATTTAAAAATTAAAAAAAAAAAAAATTAGACATATTTTTAAAAAATTCCACGCATCTCTAGGCTTGTGACTTAACTTACTGGTACAAAGTAGACTGGCAGCTCTTCCTTAAGCAGCAACAGTGCCCAGAAGCAATGCCATCAGAAAATACAGTATCTTTGGGGTGTTCAAGACTTCTGACCCGACATCAGAATCATCCACTTGTCTGCCAAAACATCAGGCAAGAAAAGGAGACACTGCATCTTTTTTTTTTTTTTTGTTTGTTTTGTTTTTTTTTCCACCACGTTGCCCAGCTCTAGCAGAGCTAAGATGTTTTCTTTGGGCCAAGACTAACAGAAACCACTTTATCAAATATTCTTCAGGTTTCCTGCCAAACTGGATTTATGGGTGTTTTTATTTTTTAATAATTTTTTTAAAAACACTTTTTTTTTTTTTTTTTGTTTTTCCTGACAGTCTCTAAAGCAATCCTGGAACGTTTAACAGTCACTCTTCCACAGTTTAATTGTTTTGTCATTTTCTAGTGCCGCTGACGCGATGATGTTTTCTGTTGGGTGACAAGCCGTGGAGATGACAACATCTGAGCAAAAAGAAAAGACAGAAAAATGGAATTATTTAAATCTGGTTCATAGCAGGCATTTCTGAAAATTAGCAACTGTGTTTTATTAAGCCAAGTGATTATTTCCTCATAGCAGAATTAAATGTGCTATTTGTAAATATCTTACAACTGTTGCTCCTCTGTGAGAGAAAATACAAGCAGGGAAGAATTGAGGGCAGTAGGAAAGTGTTTGACAGGTTTCAAAAGGTGAGAACTCTCTAGATTCGAGTTCTTACTTCTACCAGATCATGTCAGACACAGCTGAATCAAAAACCAGGTGAGTTATTTTGTCATGGAGAGTATTTCCAACATCCCGGTCAGTTCTCAGGTAACACTTCATCTCCAGAGCCTGAAAATGAAAATCTGCTGCCACTGCCTTCCTTACACTCCAAATCACTGGAATCCAGCCCAAATCACTGGAATCCAGCCCAAGGCAAAGGACTGAGCACGCTGAGATTTCAGTTAAACTCTGCTCTTTTACAGGACTCAGACTGAAGTACCCATCAGGTGACATCCTGTGGTTCAAGACCAGGCACACGCACAGACATTTCCAGCCCACATCAATCCTTATCCTTGGGAGCTGCAGCTCTGGAAGGCATTAACAGACCACTCACAGTCACTTAATGTTATGAGACACTTAAATATCTTGACCAGTTCTGTGCTGATGTCCAAGTTTTCACAGGTGAAGAATAAAACATTTTCAGTGCCCACAAAAACCCTTCATAAAAAGGAGCAAACCTCGCAGGGTTCAATTAAGCTTCAGCCAGTCAAGAATTCATTTATGGGCCTGAGAATCAAAACTGGTATCAGAGAGAATATGCTCAGGCTAAGCCTGATGATATGAGGGATATTTCATCAATAAAAAAAGAATCCTCTGCCTCACCTGTGTGTCCTTGTAGTTTCTGTACAATCTCTTTTGTCTGGAGGTTCCAGATATAAACCAGGTTGTCTTCTGAACCAGACACGATCCACTGGAGGGGCAGAGAGAAAACACAGTTATCTGAATCTTTCTGATCCATATCCAAGTGCTATTTCTCAGTAAACATTTCACTGCTGTCATGTGAAAGGGAGAATGAGGAAAGGTCAGGAAACCTGACAGTGAGCCCACCTAGAGACACAGAAACCAGCACCCACCAAAGGAGGTCTCCAGCCTCCAAATCCTCTTTCATCTACAGAGAGGAGCAGTAAAAACTGCACATAGGTAACAATAAATAATCAGATCAACACCAACCTTTCCACCAGTGACAGAGAAATTGGCAAATATGCAGTACTTCTCATTTTTGTGTCCTGTGTACGTCTTCAGGCACTGGAAGGGAAGAGCCAGAAGACATTAATGCAGATGGCAGGGAGTTTTCTCAGTCAAGGACAAACTCTCGGGGAAAAAAAGACTAAAATAATCAGCCTGGGTTTCCCACCCTGCCAACTGATTTAGAGGATGCAGATGCTCTGATCTAAAACCCAATACAAAGCCCTAAATTTGTCCCATTGCAACAGTGAAAGAGATCAAAGGCAATTTATTGTTCGTGAAGAGAGAAGTGCAGAAATATTGCTGCACCTAATGTCTCAGGGCTATGCAGAAGGCAAGTATTTCCATTTTTTTTTCTTTTCAAAGACATCTTCAGTCAGAATCACAGAATACTTTGGAGTTTGAAGTGACCTTTAAAGGTCTGCCACGGGCAGGGACACCTTCCACTAGCCCAGGGTGCTCCAAGCCCCATCCAGCCTGGCCTTGGACACTTCCAGGGATCCAGGGGCAGCCACAGCTGCTCTGGGCACCCTGTGCCAGGGCCTGCCCACCCTCCCAGGAAGAAACTTCCCAACCTGAACCAATCCTCTTTTAGTTTAAAACCATTACCCCTTGTCCTGTTGCAATAGGCTCTGCTAAAAGTTTATCCTCTCCACCAAAGGGGTACTGACACTTTTTTCTGTAGTACTCATATGTTAAGTTTAAAAATCACATGTAAAATCCAATTTTCCTAAAAGTTTAGTTAAGTCCACATAAAGAGAAAGAATTACCTTTCCTTTGCTGTAGTCCCAAAGTTTAAGAGTGCTGGAAAACAAAAGAAAAACAAAGATTTTAGATCTTAGGTGTTGTTTTTTTTTTTCTATCTGAAAAGTTCCTAGCAGCTGAGAAATGTTTCTCCATACCAGAGTTCCAAAAGTCTACATGGATCATTTTAGCCTGGCTTTGGAATGCAGGGCTAGTTAACCCCAAAATATCAATCTTACTGCCATGCCGTAAATTAAAAAAAGAAACTGTAAAAAGAAAATTTCACATTCTCCTCCATAGCAAACATCATATATGAAGTCACGTATTATCATTACTATGGCAGCCAAAAAGCAAAATAAAGCATCATATGATGCTCCAACTTTCAAATCTGTGTTATTTTCCTTTTTTTTTATATACTTACTTGTCCAAAGTTGCAGCTAATATGTATTTGCCATTTGGCGAGAACTTCACAAAAGACACAGGAGGGTTATCATCATCTACAGCAAAATTAAAAGCAGTGTTACCACGTGCACAGCTGTGTTGTTTCACTCACAGAGGGTTTCTTCTGACATTCATTTGTTTTTAACAGTTTCACAGAAACACAGAAAATCTGTTTGAAAAATAGAACCCAGACAAGAAATATTTCTACTTACCAATCAGTGTTTTCAAGCACTGGCCTGATGCTGTATCCCAGATTCGACTGTTAAAAACACACAAAAATCTTTATTATTCTACTTGAAGTCTTTTATTACAATTTTAACATTACAAATACAAGGTTGTTCTTTGTTTGTTTTTTTTAAAATAAATTATTTTTAAAATGCAAAAGGTGCAAAGAGTGATGGAGACAAGAAATAACCACTTACCAGAGTCCATCATAGCTACTTGACACTATCAGGGATCCATCGCGATTAAAATGCACCTGTAATATTCATATTAATTATTAAAATGAGTAACTTTAGTGATGTTCATAGAGATCAAACGTTTAAGCTCCACTGCAAGTCCTTATTTTCCATTTCTGACATGGAACACATCAGCAGAATAAAACCTGAGGACAGAACCTGATTATTTTAAGGAATGATGGAATAGAACCTCTTATGTAGCCATTCATATGTTTTAAGGTCGATTTTTTGCTATTTATATGTAAAGAATTATTCTTTAGAATTATTACTATTAAGAGACATTTGTAACTATGAAATATCTTTCACACCTGGCAGAAACAACCATGTTAGAACAGCCACAGTTCAACACATCTGAGGCTCATTTCTTTTCAGTGTTCTTCACTGTTCAAAGACATTAAGAGTTGAACATCTTCTGTTTTTTCTTAATTCCAATGGATACTGCTGTACTCCAAGCTCATTTCTCCTATGAAATGACAGATTTAAAACAGGAGTGTTCTATGGAACAACTTCAGTAATGAATGAATTGAAAGCAAACGAAGTACAAGTTTGCTCTCTGAGCATCAAGTGCCACAAATCTGTGTCCCAGAATGACACTCAGGAATGCCTGGCACACCTCTGCACTATTCACATTTACATCCAGGGCCAAAATCCACACTGATCTTAGAGAAAACACCACTCATTTCACTCCCATTGAGCAATGGCCACTGGCAACAACCACAGCCCAGCCTGGACGCTGCGTAAGGACTCGGTAACACAAATCCACAGAGCACAGAGTCACCCCTCTACAGGGGAAGGAGGGGAGCTCTGCTAGCAAAACAAGCATTTTTGTGCTCACTGAGCAGGAGGGACTTACAGCTGAAACTGGGTCAGAGTGAGCAGGCAACGTCTTGAGGCACTTCCCTGTTTTCACATCCCATATCCTCACGCTTTCGTCAAACTGGAGAGGGAAGAGAGGCACCAGGGGAGTTTAGTCAAGCACCTGATTGAGGCACCCAGGTGCAGCCTGGCTCCAGCATGAAATCTTCTCCCAGCTGGGTCAGAAAGCCCAAAGCACAGCCAACAGTCTGGGAACACCTCCCTGAATTCCTTGTCTCCATGCAGGACACTGAGGATGGATTAAGGGCTTTTCCCTAAGCGAACACAGCAGAGGCACTGCAAGCTCACCTGACTACAAGCTGTGTTTGTGAGGGAAAACACAATTGAAATGGGCTGGGTGATTCATATTCTTTCATTTAACATTGTTTTCAAACCATGATCTGAGCCAATCTGCAGAGGGAGAGGTGATTAGAAGTCATCCTTTAGGTAAGTCAGAACCCAGGTGATTAGAAACCATAAGTTGTACTATAAATTCTGCATTCACTACTCATAAATTGTACTACATCAGTCCTGCCTGCAGAAATCCCGTGCCATTCTAATCATAAATTAGTATGCTACGCTAATCATAATAATCTGTTAAGAAAATAAAGCTGTAATTGTAATTATGATTTAATGCCATCATCATTCTGCCGAGGATCCCTAAAGAACCTGTCTGTCCCTTTAGTGACAAGTGACAGAGTGTGCAGTACTTGCTTCCCACAAAGGAAAAAAAACTAAAAACCACTCACTGAGCCAGAAACGATGAGGTTTGACTGAGGGTTGAAATTGCAGCAGAAAACGTAGTTACTGTGCCCTTTCAATGTCTTTAAGCACTTACCCTGAAATAAAATTCAGCAGAGTTAAATACACAGCATCACCCAGCACCATAAAAGCATCCAGAGAGACCACATTAAGTTTAATCACCGTGCAGCACAGAAAGAAACCATCTCTAACCCCAGATTTAGATGGGCAGAGGGCCAGCTGCAACAAAACAGGGAAGAAAGAAACAGTATAAAACAATCACGATGATTGCAAACGAGGTGCAAACTCTTTGGGCAGCTCAGGAGGATCCAAACCATTTAATATTCCTAATCAAAACTCAACCAAATTATACAGTTCTCTCTGTTGTGAGAGAATGGGGGAAAAAAGCATAAGAAAGTGTGGCTGTGATAAGAAGTTACAAAAAGGTTTCATCTGAGAGGCTTTTTGCTGTGGTTCCATCTCCATCATCAGGCTTTAGTGCTCTCTCAGGCTCCTCATGGTATCCACAAGCATTCCCACTCTTTCCAAGAGCAGACAGCACAATCCATTCATGCTCACAGCCCATTCACCAGCCTGCTACAAACAGGAACACAAGTGAAGAAGCCAATGCCGGAGAAAAATGAAGGTAAATAAATAATAATTCCTGCCCTTACCGAGCTTACATCCCATATTTTGAGAGTTTTGTCATCGGAGGCAGAGACAAGGAGGTTGGAATCTGATGACCAAGCAACATCAGAGATCCCCTAAAACAAAGGAAAACAATTCTCTTCTCAGCCCTGTTTGTTCAGCCACACAGAAAAGTGGAAAACAGACAGGAGATTACATTCCCAGCTGAAGCTTGAATGAAAATTCAGCACTGAGAGTCAGGAATTTAGTGATTTTGCTGAGTTAAGAGCTCCGCTGGCACAAGTTAATTTTAAGCTGAGCCACATACTCTGAGAACATCAGCAGCTTGTTCACACAGTTCTTACTGTGGCCACCAAAACCATTTGTTGGAATTCCTAAATAGAATGCTCATAAATTAATCTGAGTAAATGGCTTTTCTTCATGACAAATGGTTGCTTTTTACAGTCCAAGTCCCCAAAGGCTGGAGACGATTCCAGTGGGTTTTCCTTTGATAAATCTTCATTCTTTTCTTCATGAAACTTCAGCATGTAAAAAACTTTAAAAAAACGAAAACCAAAGGGCTTGGGAGTTTTGTGTTTTCTTTAGAACTTTGCAGAATGAATAAGTGTTGTGTTTATGTAGGCAAACCCACAAGAAAAATTCAATCTCCTTAAAAGGCAAGTGTTTTGTTCCTTATACAAAGGAAAGATGGAACAGGACACAGTGTTAGAATTCACAGGGATTTTCACCCAGGAATGCTCTGCCCTGCATCTGAGGTGGGCTCTCCTGAAATTCAGGGACACAAGAAGCTGGCTGGGCACTGGGAATGCAGTGCCTGCACTCCACCCATATTCCCAGCCTGCCCCAGTATTACTCCAGCAATTCCAGGACTATATAAACAAAAAACTACAAAATAAGACTGAAGAACAAGCCTTCTACACAGGCAGAACTAAGCAACAATGGAAATTTCTGAATGAGCAAAGAAAGCAAAATTCTTCCCAGGTAAATTCCCACAGTAATCACCTCATACTTACCAGCTTATGACCAGATATTGTTTTTTCAAACTTGCCATCATACGCTCCCCAAATTTTAATGAGTTTGTCAGCAGCTGGAAAAGAATGTGCCAAGTTCAGAGGTTAATTAACAGCACTACCAGAGCTGCCCTGTCCAGGTGGAAGGAAATAAGTTAACTCTGTCTCTGGGCAGTTCTCCCTCCCCAGGCAGACCTCAGGGAAGAAGGTGATACCAAATTGGTGAAGAGCTTCCTACACAGCACTCTGCAGCAGCTGAGGTTACATAAGCTGCCTGGAATGCAGAGACACTCCAGCAGCTTTAGTTTCTCTCTTGACAACTTGGGTTTCTACTTTTGTTTTATATTGCCAGTGGTAAAAGTAGTGCTGGTCCACGGGAATGCTTGAAGGGCTTTTGCCCCAAAAAGAACAATAATTACACCACAAGCTGGACTGAATGGATGCCTGCAGAAACCCAAACATATTATCCATGGTAACTTGCAAAACAAGCCAGAGAAAAAAGTTGCTATTTGCCAGATACAGAGATTGGAAAACACGTTCAGAGGAGAGGGGAGGGGGACTCTATGTGGGGATACTGTAAGAATGATTTATAGGGCACAGTGCACTGGTTTTATTGAGGCTGTCTGCAGTTAAATCAAAGCTCCAAGCCATTCCCATGTCTGGAGGATGTTCCAGTGACCCTCACAGTCATATTCAACATTTCCAACTGCCCTTTCCCTACACATGGATCCTCTCTGGATCACTGACAGTCACAGAAGCACATTTTCAAGGCAAAGCTGTCAAGCATTGCTGAACACCAAAAAAACCCTTATGAAATACCAAAGCTGACAGAAAGGGGACTTGTTCAATCACTTAAGAGAGTGAAACACTATTTATAACAACCTTCTGCACTTCACTGGGGCAGTCAAAGCCTCTGACTGCCAACTACCACACGCACACAGGACAGAGCACCTGCATCCAACTCTGCAGCCCAGCAGCACCTTCTTATTTCCCACAGGGAAGTTTTGCCTGCAGATACTGTGCACAAAGTTTAATTTAAAAGCTTAAGCTTCTAGTGATACAGAACAGCACAAGGGTTCCCTCTGCACAGGAAAGAATCCTGCTTTGTTTTTTGCCCATTTGCTCAGTAAGGAAAGCTGAACAGGTGAGGGCTCTCCTGGCAATGCAAAACCCAGTGCTCAAAGTAATAGAACTTAAATTATCTTGAAGAGTGACAGCTTTGGTATCACTCTTTTAAGAAAAACCATGACATCCCTCCTCTCCCTGATGGAGGTAGCACGTACTTACAGGAGCTGGCAAGCCACTCGCCATTAGGACTAAACTTGACTGATGACACTGCCTTTGTGTGTCCTGCTAACGTGAACTTGAGAGCATAGTTTGGCTTTACTGGGGCAGGCTGTAAGAAAGACATGAATGAGTTAAATTCCAAATTTAGTATCTCAGCGCTGAGTACAGAGGAATGGACCACTTAACAGAGATTCCAGCATTTACGTCACATTTACATTCCCATTCCCCTCCAAATTCAAAAAACAAACAAACCAAACACCCTTTCAGTCTGGGGCCTCCCTGCTCCAAGCACACCACCAAGTCACCCCCGAGGTGAATTCCATCCAAGCCAGTAACCAACAGGTGAGAATAATCCAACAGCCCAACCACAAAGTGCCTGGCACTACCAAGTAACACTCTTGATATTGATCGGTGCAGTGCTTTCAAGTGTTTGCATTTTCACCCCATCATGAACTAAACCACAGACCAATTCCTCCATGCCCCTAAAATCCCACTTTTACCCTTTGAAAAGGCTTCATGGTTAGACAGTAACACCTCCTTTGAGCATCACCAGGCTTCAAAGAACCCGAATAACTCTTTCCCCACTCACAACTAGAGATTCACCAATTCTCCAGCCACCTCCAGGCATTCCAAGAATACAAACAAACAGCCTTTGTCATGATTAAAATGACAAGAAGTATTTCACTAGTGAGAACTTCCCCAAAACCAAAAAAGAACACTTAGCACTACAGCAGAGCTGCACTCCATCCACTTTTCCCATAAAATCCTCAGCACAAGACAACAGCAGAAGCAGCCACATAGAAAAGATCTTAATTTACAGGAGAATTCAAACCCCTGATTCTGGTCCAGCTGCTGAGTGTTCAGGTAGTTCCAGGTGTTTTTACAGGGATATTTTTTGGGACCCACACACACCTTGCTCTGATTGGTCGAGGAGGAAGGAGTAGATTGTGTTTTGGTGGATTCTGCATCTGGCTTCTTTTCTTCTGTTGCCATGGTTCTGGAGCTGGCAAATGAGACTTATGGGTGCTTGAAGGGGAGAATGAATGTGCTGCTTCAAAAGGCAGCTCTTGCCACCAAGAGGAGAACCACGCTGAAAAGGAAAACCTGGAAGAAAAACAAAATATTCTCATTAGCTGTCAAAAAGATTCTCAGCATGCACAAAAGTGAGATTGGTCAAAGTGCGGGTTGTCAGAAACCAGTATAAAACCCCTATTTATTATTTGTTGAGCAACACAGCAGTATTTTAGGCCTTCAGACCTACTTATGTGCAAGACCAAGAACTCAAGCCACAGCCTTTGACCACTCCTTTTCAAGAAATCCTTACTGATTTTTTCCAAACAGAAGTACAGCACAAGAGCTTTGAGGTGGAGCAGGGTTTTCATATTGCAGACCCCAAAACACTTGTAACAAGTACTCAGCACAGGGTAAATACAGTAGTTTGTATGGAAGATGGAAGGAACAGTCCAAGGCCTTTCTATTCTAATTTACTGAAGTAGAGAATACCAAATGATAAGGAACACAAAAAATAACCGGCACTTGCAAAGCTTAAGACCTGACTAGATTCCTTCCACCTCCAAATGCAAATATTTTGGTGTCATATTTTCCTGCTGAAAGGTCTGAGCATCAAACCATCCCCTTCTCCACCGGAGACTTCCCCCTGCCCGGCAGCAGCCTTGGATCAGCCTCTCCAGACTCTCTGTAACAAGACCTGATAGAGCACAGTGCCAGGATTCCGTAATCGGGGCTGATGCTGCAGAGGGAACAAATCCCCACTGCAGCTCAGCCACACTTCAGCTCAGGAACAGAATCACCCGCAGCTCACAGTCAGGATTTGCCTTCTAAGTGCATTTGCGACATCGCAGCTCCTTTTGCTGGTGGCAGCACATTCGGGAACGAGAGCGTTTGCTCTCAGGATCCACTGGCATTCCAAGCATCTCCTTCCCGAG
This sequence comes from Tichodroma muraria, assembly GCA_013390105.1. Taxonomy (NCBI): domain Eukaryota; kingdom Metazoa; phylum Chordata; class Aves; order Passeriformes; family Sittidae; genus Tichodroma; species Tichodroma muraria. The sequence continues at coordinate 179,099 of WAAG01041926.1, forward strand.
AGGGTGCACAGCAGGGCGCTACCAGTTGCCTGCCGGCTGTGCTCGGCGTGGGGAGATCCCAGAATGGGCCAGGCAGGAAGGGAGCACAGGATCTGCTCCAGCAGGGTCATCCCAGACCACATGGCACAGGACTGCCTCCCGACTGTCTCCAGTCAGGGACACTCCCCGGGGCAATCTGGGGGCCACAACAACAAATTAAACTTTCCTAACGCAGACCCCGATTCCTTTTCGTCGGGAACTCATCTGGGAACTCGGGCGAGCCCGCAGCGCGCTGCCAAACCACCGCAGCATCGCTCCCGGCGCCCGGCGGGGGCTCTACGCCCGGGGGGCTCCCAGCGCATCCCCCGCCAACACGCACGCGGTACCGGCAACACCCCCGAC
>WAAG01041926.1:194583-228187 GCA_013390105.1 Tichodroma muraria
TTGATGCAACCATAACACGGAGAAGGAGTTAATCTATAAATGCATGGGAAAAGGCTAATGACTTTAATTGCAGATGGCAGTGGAAATATTGATATCCCCATTTTCCAAGTGGGGGATAACCAGCCTGCAGCCTGAGGTGTCAGAACTGTCAGCAGGCTGGCTTATAGCAGGAGCTTTTGTAATTCTGTGCAGGTACAGCACATGCTCAGAGATGCCCTGCCCAGCAGGGAAGTAGTTGAGCTCTTGTGGCTTTTTCTTTTCCTTTTTTTTAGACTTTTCTTCAAAAAGCTTTCTGTCCAATAATCTCTCTTTTTGGAAATCAAAGTGCAGAAAAAGAAACAATCATGACAAAACCTGTTGTGGAAAGGCTCTGTCATTTATTCACTGTATGCTGAATCAAACAGTGAGTTTGAGGCTTTTCCTTATGCTGTAAAAGTACACAGAGCACCGTATGCTGATTAAAAAGAGGAAGGGCTGACTTTTTCAGGACGCAGATGTTTAACTGTGCAGATCACATCCTTTAAAAAGCAGAAAACGAGGGTGCAGATGTACAATAATCCCATTAGGAGTTCTGGGTGCTGTGTGGGTGTTTCTTTACTGGGTGTACCTAAATCCCGCTGCTGTGCATGCATCGGCTGAAACTTGGGACAGGGCCAGAGTGTGTGTGGGTTTTTGTTCTTATTTCAGTTAGTTGGGTTGTTTTTTAATAATTTAACTGAAATACAGTTGTTGACCCAAAATTGGCAAAACCGTTTGCTGGAGTCACAGGATGAATGGTCAGGAGCATCACTGTTGGAGAAGTTGTGCTTTGGAGAAGGGATTCCCCTATTCCTTTACAGGGGAAATATGGGAAATCAGGAGGCAGAGCCTTGAAGGAGATGGGTTATGATGCTTTAACCTATAGTTCAGAAAAGTAGTCTGGGTGTGAGCCAGCATTTAACAGCAGCCCGTGGTCAATCACATTTTCAAACTGCTTGAAACAGGGAACTTTTACTTCTGTCTCCTCACTCTGTTCATCCCTCCTTTCTTCTCCTGACTTTCTCTATGTATTGCTTTTTCCCAGAGGGTGTAGGTTAGCTGCCTGTTTCCTCTTGCAGTTTATCTGCTCAGTAGTATTTATATCTGTTTCTAGCCACCAATTTTGTTTCCTGAAGGAATACAAGCAGAAGCAACCCCACGCTGACTCCAGCTGAAGCTGCTGAGTATCAGGTTAAGACTATTCAGCATTATCATCCAGTTCTGAAGTGATTAACAGCTCCAGCCTGCTGTTTGTCACTGGGGTGGTGTGTCCAGGATGGACCTGTTGCTCCTGCACTTTTAGCTGGGTAGTGTCTTCTTAACAGTTCTCAGCAAGTGAGATTTTTGTCTCTTGCTCCATGTGCTGTGGCAGCTCCGTTTTCTGGTGGCTGGGCAAGCAGGAATTCAGAGATTGCCTGCCACTGAGATCTGTTACAAGCAAGTTCAGGCTGAAGGAACATCAGCTTGTGACAGTTTGTTTCCCTGCTTGCAGAGCAGTTGGTGATGCTGACCTGAAGGTTGCTTAGAAAGGGTGACTGTGGTTCAAACCCAGGCAAGGAAATGGATTTGTAATTCTGGTTGTTCTTGAAGTATGGATTTGATTGCAAAATCAGAGGTGAGTAGATTCTGTCCCACTGTGAAGCTTAAAGTGATAGTAATTCCAGAAACACAGAGAGGTGGAATAACAAAGAAGATGTCCAGCAGACAGCATTTGTGCCAGTTCTGAATCTGCAGAATTGGCCAGCCTGTGGAAGTTGTGACTGAATCTGTGGAGTCTTTTGCTGAGCCCATCAGCAAGCCTTGAATTTTGGGTCACCAAAATTTTTCCACTCCTTGGCCAACTTTCATGTAAGCATGGAGATATCCCTTCTTGATTAGGCTGCAATTTCTTTTTGTGCTGTTTTAGGAAATGTGGTGGCAGAGAAGAGGATCTCCGTGCTCCTGCAGCCCTTGTGCAGTGGGATTTCTCTTGCAGGGATCCCGTTCTGCTGCAGGGAGAGGATGCTTCTCCAGGGCTGGGTGGCACTGAGTCCCTCAGCCCTCCCAGCTATTGTAACTGAGACAGTGGCAGCACCCACATGTCTGATCAGTCTGACAAGAGTCTCCAGCCCCAGATATTCAGCACTGAACCTCCCTTGTCATTTTACCTCTCTCTAACGGACAGCTGGAAAAGGAATTGACTCAGGTGTCAATTGTCAAACCACTAAGTGTGCAGAGCTCGAGTTTGTTCCTGCCTGTGCTTAAATCTTCCTCGGAAAGAGGTTTATCTTCATTGACCAATTAGTTGTATCTTGCAGGTGATAAGTCTGCAAAACCCTCTGTGGTGAGGTGCTGAGCCACAGAGACCTTGCAGCTTAGTGAGAGGGGAAAGCTGCTGAGCACTTTGCAGGATCAGGCTTGAAGTGGATCCCAGAGGACTGGGCTGCTGGCTGTGTTGTGGTTTGCACTGTACTTCCAGTGTGCCCTCAGCCACGTTCCTGCCTCCCTGAGCTCTCCTGCCCCCCGTCCTGCTCCTGACGTGTTGAGAGCATGGATGGTATGTGGCCATGTGCCAGCACCTTCCCAGTGCTTCCTTTCTGCCTGATATCCCAGGCTGCAGGGCTGCTGCTTTTGGGGGGCTGCAGCCACCCCGACAAGTGCTAGGAGTTGCCAAAAAAGTGTGCAGTGCACTGGGTAAGAGAGAAAAATCTGCTCTAAGCGGGATCTTTTCCCTGTAAATTTTGGCTGGCTGGTTTCTCCCTGGCTCTGGCCCCCATTAGGTGGTGTGGGTTCAGCCCTGTGGGTCACACAAGGTAATTCCATTGCATCTCCACCTTTTCCCTCAGCGTAAAAATGGCACGAGCAGAGTCTGCCCAGACATGTGGTTGTCCCAAACACTTCACTTGCTGTGCCAAATCCCTCTTATGTAAAAGCCCAACAGTTTTTTCTTTTTCCATTGCCATAAAGGTGTAATTTGTCTATCTTGTGAGAGGCACAACCACCAGCATTTTCCTGTTAAGCACCTAGCCATCCCCATCCTGTTGATTTGGATGTGTAAGCCACCAGCTGCTCCAAGTACTCTGGAACCTGTTCATAGATCTTATTTATTACAGCTAAGCATTTGGTAACTTTTTCATGATAGGCCACCCAGTTAATTTGCTGAAGTACCTCCTGACTCATTTTTGCAAGTACAGTTCAGCTTATCTGAGTCCAGACCTTACTGCAGTCAGGTCTCAAAGCTGGCTGAGCTCCTTCAGTCAGGAATCCAACACAGAGTAAGCTCTGTAACCACTCACTTTTCCTTCCTCCTGTAGCCTTTTTAACAAAACTCTTTAACTCAGGAGCTTGCACAAAACCAACATAGTCTGAGGTGAAATTTGCCTCCCGTGTTTTCAGGGGACCACAAAAAGCAGGGCAGGAAGAGATGCCCAGAGGTCGTTCTGTCCTTCCCAATGCCAAGAAAGGTCAACCGTGCCTAATTCATTACTGACACTGGTCTTTTAAAACTGTTCTCAAGACCAAATTCAAAGCTATGAAAATGGACTTGGTTTAGTGTTAAACGTAACTCCCTGTACTTGAAACTGCAGCCTTTAGGAATGACTTGAGCCCCATCTGATTTGTGTGTGATATGCAGCTAAATTCCTGCTCAGACTTGCTCAGAAGGTGCTTCCTGTGGCATTAGTGACTTGGGGGAGAGAAATACTTTGGCCTCAAGTCCATCACTTTATCTGAGGTGCCTAACAGTGTTTCTAAGTCTCTGGTGCTTTTATTAAAGTGACTTTTGGGTACCCCTGGGTTTGATCTTGTTAGAGATCTTACAGCAGCATGATTTGTGGGAAGCACTGAGTGGGCATCAAAACTAAAGACCCTTGAAATTACCAGTTACTCCTGGCTGATTTCAACCTACTGCTTAGGAACCCACAGGCTCCTTACTCAGGAAACACCTGCTCTTATAATAGCCAAGGAGAGACCAAGGGTGGGAAAGCCATCTGCATAATCTGATGAGCATTAAACCAACCAAGTCAAAAGCCAAGGAACTGACTTAATCTGCTGTGATCTTTCCCCCTCCCTCATGCAGAGGTGAGCTCAGGACACAGTTACATCTCCCAGTCTCAGGATGTTTTTAGGGCGGTGCTCAAAATAATATGCATGAAAAGCAAATCTGTGATGTGTGGAATTAATGATCTGGGAGACAGCAAGGACGGCTGAATGGACTTTCAGAGTGCTGCAGTGTGCCATAGGGGCACTACAAGCCAAATTCCCAGCTCCTGCAGTGAAGCCAAGTGTAAATCCCAGTGTGTTGAGGGGGTGGCATGTTGTGTGTAGCGTGTCTGTCTGCCAGGGCAGGGTTGGCTGATAAAGCAACTCATCTGTCCTCAAGTCTTGCTCTCAAATTGCACATCCCTCAAGTCTGAAGACACCATCCCTGCTGACATGTTAGTAGGTACTGAAAGCTGCCTGAAGTTCAGTTCCTGTGTGGGGTTGGGAAGGGAAGGCAAGGAAGGCAAAGGAGGAGGAAGAGGAGGCATCCTAAGGTTTATTTCCTTCTGAGGAGACTGGAGGAGTGCTGGTGTAGCCCTTTCTACAGCCATAGAATAAAATGGGCACAACCCTCATTAATAACCTTAGCTGACTTTGTATTGAGGTTTAGTAGTGCTAGACCTCTCCTGCAGAGAAAGTCTGGGCAAGATGACCAAGGCTGGCCTGCTTCTCTGACGTGGGCAGTAGCACATGGTGGCAAATCTGACCAAGCTTCCAGCTGTTGGGGAAAAAGGAGCCAATGTGGGGAAGCAATGCTTGGAGCAGCAGCTTGGAGGACACTGCTCTGAGTGCCCTGCTGGCAAATTTTGGGTTTGGCTGCTGACTGAGGGGCTCTGGGCAAGCCACCTCACTGTGGTGTAAAGTGTGAGTTGTGAGCAGCAGGAGGAAGCAGCTTCCTTAGAGGAAGGCCCAGGGTCTTTGTGTGTGCAGTGTGAAGTGCCGAGGGACCTTGGTCTCTGCTCAGCTTCTGTGTGCTACTGCAGTGTAAATAAAAATGTGCAGATAACGAGGTCAAGGAACATATCTCAAACTTGATAATTTTCCCTGATGGGAAGATTTATGTGGCTATTTCTGGCTGGGCTGGAATTGTGCCAGGTTTTGATCAGTGCCCGAGTAACCACGCAGAAATACTCTACCAAGGGAGGGAAAAACCAAGGAGTTGTTGGACTACCAGGCTGACATAAAGCTTGCTGTAAGTTTGCAGTGAGATCAAACCCCATCGGGTCCTGCACAGGAGCAAAGCATTAAATGTTTTGCTTTAACAAATGTTGGGCACTGCCAAAGGAAGTGGCAGAGCCGTTGGCTGGAGCAGCAGGAGTGCTGGCACACCTCATGGGGCTTCAGAGCTGCTTTTAAAATAGTCCCCACCACTGCAGACAGGAAAATGTTATCCTGCTAGAGCAGGGAATTATTTACATGTTTTCTCCATGCCAACTGTCTCTCCACTGACTGACCCTGTGCGAGAGACTCGATGGAAGAAAGGGTTTTTTTAAAGAAAAAAAAAATCCATCCAGCCTAGCTGGGTTTTTTAATGCCTGGTTTGCCGCACTGAGGTTGCAACTTAGCAAAAAAAGACTTAAACTCCAGGACTTAAAACCTCCTTTCGTTGAGGTTTTGGGTTTTGCTTTCAATTACTATCTCAGACTGAACAAGAAGGAGAAGCAATGTTTACTCTTCATGTATGACAGCACTTCAGGGTGTATTTTAAACTTGCAATATCAAAACTACTTGTGCAGACAGAGAAATCAAGAACAGCTCCTGCTACTTGAACGTTATCGGCTTGAGGAACAGGAGAAGTAGTGATTTAAAAATTTAAAATTTAAGAAGTTATTACTGCAGGGCTAAAAGAAGTCTCACCTTAGCCCCTCACTGGAAGGTGCACATGGTGTCTGGTTTTGGCAGTCTGCTCCAGGCTTGTACAGTACCTTGTGGTGATGTCCTGGGTCACTGTCCCTGATAATTTAAGTATTTATTGATTCCAATGCAGTTTCAGTAGCTGCTGGAGTGCTTAGACAAGAGCTGCGTAGTTCAATTCTACCTGTAGTCATGGGACAATTTGTAGAAGCTTGCTTATTTTTGTCTGTGGATCTACTAAAGCGTCCTCTTGGATGATTTGTGTGGTAATCTGGGATGTCAGATGGTCAGGGCTCTCACTTCCCTCACTTAATGAATCATGTTTCACATGGAGTAGATTTCTCAGGCATTAATTTATCTTTAATTCAAAGTCATTGCCTTTTGGACATTTTCAAAGCATTTTTACCCTTGTCTTCCAGGTTCCTCGTAGTCCTGCTTTTTACATTTTTAAAAATGATACAATTTTGAGTCTTAAGGAATGGCTGTAGAAGCAAATTCTTGGCTTTAAAAATTATCAAGTGATCCAGTATCAAAGCAGCTTCCCCAGCAAAAGGTGAGGAAGCTGCTGGACCTAGGGTTAAAGGTACAGTGAGGCACGGGCACATTAAAGCTTTATTTATGGCAGGATAGTACTTCCAGTGCTGCCAGACAGTCCAGGTAGCTATTTCTGTCTTCTGCAGGATCCAGCAGTTCAATGCCAGTGCTGCTGGGAGGTGTGGAGCCACTTTTGGGTGTAAAAAACTGTGCGTTGGAGCAAGGGACTGACCAAGTTGGTTGTCATGGTTCTGCCCCTCCTTGTTTTGGTAATGTTCTTAATTAAAATCCTTTCTGAGTTGTGTCACTGATGACTGTTCCATCCTTTTATGTGGACTGCACAAGCCTTGTTTGAGCTTGAGGATCAAAATGGCCCTGTGGAGAGGCAGTGCCTGTCCCAGAGAGTTTTCTCTGCTGGGTGGGGACAGAAAAGGAGCTCCCACTATCTCCATGGCACAGATGAGGAGCTGAGGGGTAAAGATACTGAAAGCCTTGGCTAAGGTCAGGTAGAAGAAGTCTGAGAGAGGTAGGAGCTACGGATCTGTGGTTTGTAGAATTACAGTTCTGGGATCTAACACAAATTAATTAAAAATCCTTATCAAGTTGGAGTTTGAGAGGTAGGACATCAGGAAATTCAAATGAAAAGAGAATCATATTTAGGTTATTTAAAGGGAAGACTTAAGTTACACTGCATAGTTTCAAACTTGTGACCCAAATGCTCTCTAGCAGTAGGAATTGCTCTCTGTGGGTGTTTTATTTCCTCTCAATCCTTGCATTGGATTCAGTTTGTTAATCAAGAAGACAGCAAACAAAATGCTTCAGTGGTGGTCACCAGGGGCCTGCAGCCAGTGTTGCATTCTCTGGGATGATGGATGTTGCTCTGAAACCTGAATCCATGCAGGGAGCTCCCCAGAAGGAGACTGAGTGAAACTTCCTAATTATCTTGTTTTTGTTGTTTTTAATTCTTTGTCCATTTACCCCCCTCGATCTGAAGATTGAATTTTGCAATATTTCTGCTGCTGCTTTGACTTGATGGAACACCGGGAGAAAATGCTTCCCCAGTTTCTTCCAAATCTGAAATCCCAGGTAACATTCTAGTTGCAAAATTCCTTGTCCAGAGGATGCCAGCATCCCTTTTGGCTGCTTGGTGATCACCCTGCCTGTCACCAGCAGCATTTTGGAACTAAGCTGGGCTCCTGAGTTACCAAAAAACAGGGACCAGAAGCCTGATTCTGGAGCTATACTTAAATCCATGGCATAAGCGAGTCTTACTGGCATTTTTCTCCATCCTTGGAATATAGTGGGTGTTGTGAACAAATGGTGGCAGCATCAGAACTGGACTTCTGTTTCCTGCACAAATAATCACATGTATTCACACAGGGGTTTGGTTTAGGTTTTTAGCAGTTCCCTCCCTCTCTGCTGCAGATCTGTTTGTTTGTACACAGCTATTTTGGTAAAATTTCCCCAAGTTAGGTATGTGTTTACTTTTTGCCTTCATCTAATCAGCAGCTCACAGGGTAAGTTGATGTTCTATATTTAGTCCAGATATTCAGTAGAGATGATTAGGGCTGTATTAAAGCAGAGGGTTTTGGGTTTTTCCTAGGATATCTCCCTGCATTTTCCTTCCTGTGCAGCTTCTGCTCATGTTTCTCCGGTCAACCAAGAACTGTATGTCAGAGTATTTGTATGGCTTCCTAAACACATTTGAAATAATTTGCCTCTAGAAAGTGATCGTGGTCTGTTTGCCTGAGAAGAGTAGCTGCAGTCCTGATGTGAGGCTGAAATATCCAATGTTTATGGAAGATGACATAGCAAAGCTGTTTACCATATGCTACACAAGGCACAGTGATACTGGGCTATTTTTACCTCTGCAGTTTGCAGAGAGAAAACCAGAATACAATAATGCAATTTATGTATTCTCTATTTCAAATGTGCCTTTGAGAGAGAACATGACAGCACTGTCTGAGCCAGGTCATGGGATATCAGTATAACACCAGTTATTATTTGAGCCTGCATCGCTAAACTTTGGTACAAAACTGGGGTCAAAACCAGTCAGGTGCATGCAGTAAGAGGCATAATAAGACACAAGATTCAGAGTGCAGATCATTTCAAGTTGGGCTGTTTCTGGTGACACCTTTCACTCACAGCAGTTCACAGCATCTCCCTCTGCCCGTTCTTCCATTTCCCTGGATTGAGGTTCTCTGGCAGCCGTCGGCCGCTCTTCATTGCGGGGTTTCAGACTAGCCACTGCACCAGAGCAGAGCCCCGTGAGCTGACTCTGTGCCAGGCAGCATGGGCCCAGAGACAATGCAGTTCAGTTTACATGGTGCTGGAAGCTATGGATTTAGCAGCTTGCATCACTGCATTCATGGGAGTCTGCATTACATCCTAACTGTATTCCCTGACCGGATTCTTAGGTTGCCCCGAGTGTTTTCTTGACATGAAGATGTTCTCACAGCCAGCTAAAGCAAGAACTAGTCCCATGAAGCTTGCCGTGTCTCTGCAGGCTTTGAATTTGGGAATTGCTGCTCCGCTGTCTCTTGGGTCTTGAACTGTGCCCATCTCCAAGATAAACTGTGTTCCAGGAACAAAGTCAATGGGGTAAAGAGCCAGAGTTTAAATATTGTCCACAGAAGAAGTGTCTCAACCTGCCTGCTTCAAAAACCCGTATTTACACCCTGCCCTCTCTCTCTCTCTAGTTTGCCCTGGGTCGTATGGTTGCACCCTGGAAATGGGATGTCAGTCCCATTCAGGGAGCATAAAGGAAGAAGGGAGATCTCCCCGTTGCTGCTGCAGTGACAGCGAGTGAGAGCCCGAGCAGGAAGATGTCGACAGTCACGTCAGCGATCCAGGCTCCTCAGGGCCCTGTGAATCCGCCGCCTCCGGAGGTGACTAATCCCAATAAACCTGGCCGGAAGACCAACCAATTGCAATATATGCAAAATGTTGTGGTGAAGACCTTGTGGAAGCATCAGTTTGCTTGGCCTTTCTACCAGCCTGTTGATGCAATTAAACTGAATTTGCCGGTACGTATCTGTTGTCTCCTCAGCCTAGAATGCTTTGTGTTGGTCAGGTCAGTTTTGGGATTGCTTAGAGCAGAAATGTCAGTGCCTGGGATGGTGTTGGGCTCAGCCAGTGGCTTCATGTGCAGCAAGAGAGGCTCTGGTGCTCTAATCCAGAACAAGAAAATGACACTGCACAGCCCTGCAGCATCCCCAGGCTAATCACAGCTTCTGGAGCAAGTGCTCCAGACCAGCCCAGGGAGACACTGGGTTAACAGGTGGAAACCTTTTCAAGGCCAGAATGCTCTTAAAATAAGAGACTGAAACTTTGAGCACAGTTTTAGCCAGCCCTGATAAACTTCTGTAAGTGCCAGAGGCAGCTTTTTAAAAAGGGAGGCAGAAATGTTGATTCCCAGACTGGAGTGTTTTGGAGTCAGGTTCATAATAATGGTAAGACTAAAAAGATACAAATTAGAAAATAAATGAATATATATTTACATTTACAATATCCACAAAATTTGAGGGGGTGTTTTTTAGGAGAGGGGATGGGGAGAAAGCACGTGTTAGAGGGAGATGTGAATAAAACTGAATCAGGAGATGTAACGTGTTTCCCTGTTTTGCCAACAGGATTATCACAAAATAATAAAAAACCCCATGGACATGGGGACGATCAAGAAGCGCCTGGAACACAACTATTACTGGAGTGCCAGTGAATGTATGCAGGATTTCAACACCATGTTTACAAACTGTTACATTTATAACAAGGTAAAAAAAACCACCAGAAAAGCCTTTAGAAAACACCCACCTACCCCTGTTACTGTGCAGGTTTTGAACGGGGCCAGCTCTGGGCCCTCCTTGCAAGGATTGGAAATGCCACTAATTGCAACCACGTTACTTGAAATGCACAAAGCTGTCTTTGTGCTGCCTCTTTCTTCCCCCAGACTAGTTACAATGGCAAATACGCCTTTTAATTATAGGTAGATTTCTGTTCTGGGGTTATGTAGCAAGTTTTTACTCCTTTTTGTTTTCAGTTAGGAGTTTTCTGGGATGAGCTGCACTTAATGCTCTGCAGGTGTTTTGAGGTACTTTAATGCTGTGTGTTAGACTGTCTGGCACTAAATAGTATCTGTTAGCAGCAGAAAGGAGTTCAAGAACCATAACTCTGTTCTTTGTCTCCATAAATATGTTCATACTTACACACATTTAGATTGCTTATTATTATTATTATTTTGGGTTTGGCTCGTTTGCTGTTTTGTTAGGTTGTTAACAGTCTTTGTGTTCTGTTTTCTCCAGTCATTTGTCATGATAGACCCAGACTGGAGAACAGCTGAAATAAACAAATTAATTAGTTTGAGCCACAGAATGTGTGTTTAGCCTCTTCCCTTGGACCTGCTGGCAAGCAGGGAAGGACAGCTCATCCGTTCCAGTTTGCTGCTTCCACACTGCTGCCCAGGATACTGGTTTATCAGGCTCCTACTGAAGTCCTGATAATTCTCTGGATGCAGCACACTTAGGGGCTATAATTATTGCATGCTAGAGCAGAATAGAAGAGCAGGAGAGTGGCAAGCAAGGGGGGAGAGGAGCTGATGTGTTTATTGTCAGTGTTTAAATACCATAGTTTTATTTGAAGGGCATCAGTGTTTTCTAAGCCTGATCTTCAACCTCGCTGCTTCAGATATGTGAATGATACAACAAAGGCTCATATTCTTCTTTGTGCAGCCCACAGATGACATTGTCCTCATGGCCCAAGCCCTGGAGAAGATATTTCTGCAGAAAGTTGCCCAGATGCCTCAGGAGGAGGTGGAATTGCTCCCCCCTGTTCCTAAAGGCAAAGGTCGCAAGCCCTCGGCGGGCACACAGAGCACAGGTATGGATCCTTGGGAGCTGTTCCCGAGGCCTGACCCACTTTCCAAGCTGCTGGACTTTGCAGATGGTGAAGAGGCTGGGAAGGGAGAGTGTGGTCTCACAGTTAAAGCAGTGGGGAGGAAGTGTGAGATGTCTGGGTGATGCTCACTCGGGGTTTCAGGGCTCGTCTGTCTCAAGGCCACCCTGCATTTGTCACACCAGTCTTGCCATCTGTGACTTGCCCATCCAGGCAGCACTTCAGTGAGGGAAGGCAGTGCTGTTGCTTCTCTACGCAAAGAAACCAAGGCAAGAAAAAACAAGGTAGTCAGAAATGCCAGTCTGCTGCCAGTGCCAGACCCCACAGCATGGAAAGCCTTCATAGATTTGGGTTTACACAGCTCACCCTGGATCCTGGCAGAAATCTGACACAGCAGAAACATGGACTCAAGTTTTGCTGATTCCCTAAACCCTGTACGTTTTTCTTTTGCACACATGGTTACCACATCATAAAATTAAAGGATTTATTAAGACATCACAAAAGGCTATGTAGATCATTGCATATCAGTGGAAACTAAGTTTAGTTCAGCTTACCTAGAATTGATTTTAAATGGATTTAGGACTAAAATGTCCAAGCAGGGTAAAACAGTTCATAAAGGGCCTTGTGTGGGCTGAGTTAAATGATTGCAGTTGGTTTTTTTTTCTCCTCTAAACAAGGTCTAATTGTTGCTCTGAGAAAGCCAATTGTTCCTCTGTTTTCCCACATTTCAGGTGCTAAATGGAGCTCCATAAATGGAGCTATAACTCTGTCCAAGCTCAGAGAAATTAATGATGATGTATCTTTTCAACATCCTTTGATAAAAACATAGGAGGACTGCTGCTTTGGTTGTTAGGGTTTGTCCCCCTTAATGTTACACCAGTAGGCAGGTTTTTAGCAGTGCAGGTGTAGCATCAGAGACACTGATGCCATCAGGAGGCTTAAGCCCTACTGAGAATCTTAAAATATGAAGTTGGAAGGGATCACTGAGCCCAGCTCCTGTCCCTGCACAGGACAACCCCAAGAATCCCCACCCTGTGCACTTGCTGAAGTGCTTTGGACCCCTGGGTGCTCAGGTGGCTTAGGGCAGTGGTTGTTGCCATTTGCATGGAATGAACACCTCCCACTGTTCCACCTCCTGCTCTTTTGCTGAGCTCAGTGCAGCTCTGGGAGCATCCGAGGGGTGAAGACTGGCCCACAGCAGCACACACTCCATGTGAAAAGCTGGAATTATTTTGCGTGTTACTGACCTAAACCCGTGCTACGTGACTAGATCAGCGATTCCTCACTTCTGTTGTGCCCTGGGCGTAACAGCACCGAGCAAGTCACACCGTGTCCTCTGTGCTCTCCCTTGGGATCCCTTTACCAAGTCCAGCAGCACCAGTTTGCTCCCAGTACCCTCCCAGCTTAACCCACCAGCGCCTTTCCCCTCTCGTTTGAAAGGAGCGCAGCAAGCCGTGGCCGTGTCTTCCGTGTCCCCGCCGGCCCCGTTCCAGAGCGTCCCTCCAGCCGTGTCCCAGACGCCCGTCATCGCTGCCACCCCCGTGCCAACCATCACCGCCAATGTCCCGCCTGTCGCCGCCCCTGCCGCCGCCGCCCCGCCCCCGCCCGCCGCTCCGATCATGCCCGTGGTGCCTCCCACGCCCCCGGTGGTCAAGGTGAGTCCGGGCAGCTCTGCCCCTTGCTCTGCAGGCTGCGTTCCCGCTCTCGTCCTCCCTTGGGGGTTGACTTGGAGAGGGTTGAGAACAGTTCTGGCAGTTTTCACACGAGGCGAAGTGATGTCACCTGTGCTTGCTCCAGCTCAGTTCCAGCCTCTCCTTTCACAGCCTTCCCCTGTGCTGCTGCTCCAGGATTCTTGGAATTCTCCCCATTTTACACCAAATAGCTCAAAGCATCCCTGAGCTCCTGATTTTACTGTTATTGTTCCTTAAAGGTTTGCAGCCCAAAGCATCCCTTCCCTCCCTGAGCTCCTGATTTTACTGGGACTGTTCCTTAAAGGTTTGCAGCCCAAAGCATCTCTTCCCTCCCTGAGCGAGCTCCTGATTTTACTGGGACTGTTCCTTAAAGGTTTGCAGCCCAAAGCATCTCTTCCCTCCCTGACTGAGCTCCTGATTTTACTGGGACTGTTCCTTTAAGGTTTGCAGGCTCCAGCATTAGGAATGTTCCTCTCTGCTTTCAACCAGTTCAAGACAAGCCTGTCACTCCAGTTGGAGGAGACTGATGTTGCCTGCAGGTTTTGGGTGCATTAGTTCTGTCTTTCTCACTGAGTAATCTTTTGGGAGTTGTCACTGGTGTTTTGCTACTTATTATGTTAATTTATGGGTAAATGAAGACATTACCTAAATAATTGAAATTTTCTTAGCAAGCTGTGTATTGCTTTAAAAATGATGAAAACATAGCTCAGAGAAAGCTGTGGGTCTTTTTATCTAAACTGTGGAATTAACTGCAACAGTTTTGATTATGAGGTTGCTTGGACCAGCAGAGGCACAGAATTGTTTTGCTTTTTAACCCAATAGTTTGGGAATTGCTAGAGAAATTGTAAGCCAGATCTTGCAGCTAAGCTGTCCTCCTCAGAAACCTGTCTCATATTCCAGTTTCTGTCCAAATAACTTGCTTCTGAGAATCAATTTCATTTTAAAACTCAAATGAAGCCAGGAGTGAGTTTGCCAAATACACACTGCAAAATTAATTCTGCTTGGGATTTACTTAAGATTTCCCTTAGATTTCACTTTTTCTTCCCTATCTCCCTCTCCAGAGAAATAAATCCTTCATAGGAGCACGAGAGAGCTGGCTGGACAGTCACAGCTTGAATTTACGTGAGAGGGTTTGTTTGCTTAAGGCAAAATCTACCTTAGCACACCTACTAAATACAGGGGAGTGAGGGTTCATGGGTCTTTGGTGATTAATATGCTTTGGTTCAGAACTTATAGCCTGATCCTGCCACTGGGGACTCAGACACGTGGTTAAGTTTCTGACACTTGCTCAGTCCCAGTGCATCAGCTGAGCTGCAGTAATCGACCGGGTGCCCTCCTTTCCCTTGGCAAACACGAGGTAAGAGTCCTGCCTTCCATCTCAGGGCAATAACACGTTTTGCAGCGTGGTTGGGCTTGGGTTGGAGCCGTGCAAATGGTTGGTTACTGCGGCTCAGGTGACGTGCAGTGTTGCAGCCACTGTGTGTTGGAGCCTCTAGTCACAAACCCCATTTATCCCAGTGAAATAACTGGGTTTTTTCTGTCAGAGGACAGGCAGAACTAAGCATGTGCTGTGCTAGGGTTTCTACTGGGCACGTACTCATGGAGCCTGTCCCTCTGCTGTTTCAGAAAAAGGGAGTGAAGCGGAAAGCAGACACCACCACCCCCACCACCTCTGCCATCACTGCCAGCAGGAGCGAGTCCCCCACGCCCCTGTCGGACCCCAAACAGGCCAAAATCATCGCGCGCAGGGAGAGCGGCGGCCGCCCCATCAAACCACCAAAGAAGGACCTGGAGGACGGAGAGGTCCCGCAGCACGCAGGGAAGAAGGGCAAACTCTCTGAGCACCTCAAGTACTGTGACAGCATCCTCAAGGAGATGCTCTCCAAGAAGCACGCAGCCTATGCATGGCCCTTTTACAAGCCCGTGGATGCAGAGGCCTTGGAATTACATGACTATCATGATATTATCAAACACCCCATGGATCTCAGTACTGTGAAAGTACGTCCTCATTTACCACCTCTTTTTGCAGGGGGTGCCTCTGGTTGCAGAGGACTGGCTCCTTTATGGGAGGGGGAAGGGGAGAGGGTGGAAACTGAACCTGTTTGGATACCAGCTGGATATTTTTGTTTTGTTTCCTTCCCCTCTCCCTTCTTTTGCCGTAACCTGGGACAGCTTTTTTTTTCTGCCCTGCAAAGCAGATGATGTACACAAAGCAAAGTACAATGGCATCCTCTCTCCTTTGTGGATAGTCCAGGTATTTAACTGGTGTTCTTAGGATTGTGTTGCACTCTGGAAAGGGGAGGTGCTTTATTTCATAGGATTCAATTGATGGTATCCCATTTCCAGAAGCTGCTGCCTACCTACTTGGTGGTGGCAGATAGGCTTACACTGAGCAATTCCAACTGGAATGAGATTGTACTCAGGGAGATGTGTGATGGTTTTGTGGTTCATGCTTGGCTCCTTGAGAGTTTAGCTTAGCATGGTCCAATATTCTTGTTTTTCCCAGTAGGTTTGGAGGTTTGCTGAATCCCTCCATGAAGCAAAACTGCGTCTTTGTAGTTCCCATCTCCTCGTGAGCCAGGCACTGGATTCTGTTTTGGTGGAAGGGAGACTTCCACGTGCAGGAGATGAAGGTGTTGTTGCTGGCTTTCATTGGCATTGCCAGAAGGGTTTTACTGCCAGCTGAGCCAGTTCCTGGGATGCTCTGAATGCCCAGATGACAAAAGGGCAGCTGTGGTTGTGATTCCTGTCATATTCCATGGCAGGTTCTGCATGGTACCCAGGAGCAGCATGTCACACTGATGTGCCATGCATCCATCCTAGGGATGTTCTGGGTCTCCAGAGATACCTGCAGCCTGCTACTTGAAGGCCCAGTGATTGCAGAAAGATTAGGGATAGAGTGAAATCCTGACCCTCTCAAACTGGTATTTCCATGTGTGCTTAGGTGATTTCTTACTGCAAGAGATCCTTGTGCTGTGTTCTGAGATACCTAGGTGCAAAGTTGTGATCTCTTGGGTTGGTGACTTCTTCATGCTTAAATCTCTTTAAGGTCCTGACTTCATTCTTTTAAAATTGTACACCTCTGCCCCTTTCTGGCAAGTGCAGGTGATGTCCTTCCTCTGCACCTGACTAGTGTAGGGTAGAAAATGGGAGACGGGGTGATGGCAAACCCAGTGGAGTCTTTTGCACCTAAAGACTCTGGGTTTCTCATTCCACACAGTAGTATTTTTCTTAATAAAGTTGTTAGAAGTGCTGTCTGGTATTGGTTTTTTATGGAGTGTTTTATTGTCATTGCTCTTGGCCTGCAGATCATGGTGTGACTTCTCAGAGGTGCAGCTCGTAATACGTTCACTGCATGAAACAGAAGCATGCCATTTGCAGGCAGTGTCATTTTCTAGTGTCAGGGACTTCCTCTGTGGCTCTGAAAGGTTTTTAGATTTAATTCTGCCCAAGTGACAATGGCTGTGATCAACACAACTAACGGCCTCCAAACTAACCTGGGAGGAATTACGTGAGAATAAAACAAAAGCATTGCTGCAGGTGTAACATCCTGTCTCTGTGCTTCTGTGGCTATGTTAGGTTTGATTTTCCTCAGAGAATATCCTTCATGTCTGGGAGCAGTTTTTTTCCCTGGCAGAGGTGTCTCCAGGAAGATTTGGAGGTTGTTTTCTGTGTGTGTGGTGGAGGAGGCAGGTTGGTGGGTGAGATGGAGGGGCTGTAGCTGAGCTTGTTGCAGCCAGGAGCAGAGGGATGTGCTGGAATTCTGTGTTGAAGCCCAGACTGAGAATGGGAACAGCTGGAGGGACAGGATCTGTGAGCTCATCTCCACCTCTATTCTCTCTATCACAGAGAAGGAAGGAGCAGAACTGCTTGGAGTAGGAAAGGATGGAGGTGTGAGGAGAGAGAGGCAGCAGCTCTGAATTCCCTGTGAGGAGTGAGAGGAATGGAGCTGAGGCTGGAGCTGCTGCTGCCCTGCCCTCGGGCAGGCAGGGACCACTTGCACAACATCCCTGTCCCCCTCTGTGGTGCTGGGGCAACCTGGAGCACCTCTTTCCCTGCTCCATCCTCTGGATGCCAGCTCCCAGCAGTGACATGGATGTCTCTGCCCTTGGTTTACTCAGTGGTGAACAAGCCTTGCTGTGCAAGAGGATTTCCAGGAGATGTTTACTTTTGGGATAAAGCACTTCCTCCAGGGGTGTAACTCTGCTCACCCCTTAATTTTCCTGCAGTGAACTGCTGTAGTTTCAGAGCAGCTGAGTTCAGGGTCTTAAAAGCAAGGAGACATCCTCTGTGTCCTCTGTGGGCGGGACAAGTCTTACCTTAGAGCAAGGGACACATTAGACATGAGGAAACAAATTTATGAACAGTAAAGATGATTAAACAATTGAGTGAGGGAGAAAAATGAGATTGCTGTGGCAGATACTGTCTGTGGGACAGAGGATGGGCGAGCTGGCCTGCCTGCACCTCTGCCAGCCCTGCCTGACTCCTGATTTCCAGTTGTAAATGTAATCACTTTTATTTTTTTGTAAGCAGCTGGATCTCTCCAAGTGTATTTATAACAAGATATTCCAGCCCACCGATTTAAAGTGCTTTTCTTTCTTTTGTTAAGCTAATTATTCTTTATAAGAAAACAAAACAAAAGTCCTTAGATTAAAACTGTAGGGCTAGAAAACTGTTGAGTTTGGATGAAAAGCAAAGCCTCAGACACTGGAATGTATTTCATAGGCAGTAATCAGGCCCTGAGTAGGCCAAACAAATATAAAAAGGCCTTTCATGCAGTAAGATGTATTTTAAAACAAACGGGCCCTTTGGTTTGAACATATGTTTTGCTTTGGAATTGGCCTGAGAGGCTTTTCAGACAGGAGCACCACAAACCTATTTCCCTCTCTGCCTTTGTGCTATGGTTTCCAGGCTGTCTCCTGGTTTATTCACCAGGAAAATGAGGTCTTCTGACAAAAGTTTGACAGATGTCTGGATGCAGCACAGCAGGGAGCAAGGCTGCAGGAATGTCAGCCACCCTGCATCAGGTCCCTCAGAAGCTGAATCCGTGGAGGTGAAATTCCTCCCTTTTCACAACAAAAACAGCTCCAGGAGTCATTGCAGTGTTTCAAGACAGTTAGGAGGTCTGTCACAGCTGTGAAATTCCTGTCGTTCTGTGAGAAATGGGAATTTTTCTTGTCTTAGGGGTGGGTGACAGACCCTGAGCATCCGCGATTGCTGTTGGGATGAGGGGTGTCTGTCCCCGGCCTGCCTGCCAGTTCCAACCCTTCCCTTCTCTGGGGATACAGGTGCTCAAGACGCACAAAAGGGAAGCCTGTAAGCACTTGGCAGATAGAGAATTTCTTTAAACCCAGGTCTTTTAAATGCAAATGAAACCTAGTGTTAGCTTCTGGTTCCTTTCAGCAGGAGTAATTTGAGCTAAGGTTTTATACATAGTAGTAATAAATGCATAAAATCAATTAAGTGCTAGGAATGCTATAAACTGCTCTCTAAACCCAAGTCTTTGAGTCCCAAACAGCAAGAGAAATGGCTGGAAGTGAGAGCTGAAGAATAAGAGAAAGGAATGAGGTACAAATATTTGACATTTATCCTCACTACTCTAGGAAATAACATAAGTAGGTTCATAAAGGGCGAAGTCAGTATCCATTTCTATCAGCTGGACTTTTAAATTAAGAGTGGGAGTTGTAGTTTAACTGTAAATGCCTATTTTGCTGTAGGAATTGCACAGCAAGCCTCCTGCCCTCTCTTAGCAGGAAGTCAAGAGTTAGATTTTCGTGATCTTTTCTGCCCTTTCAGATTTACAAGGCAAATATATCCTAGCATATGTAGAAATACACACTTCAGGTACTCCTGTAATTGTAACTTGCTTGTTGACTGTTGCCCTTTCCATCCTTGATCCTTGTTTCTATTAGTTCCTGAAAAATTAGTTCTATTAGAAAAATCCATTTTTCTAAGTGTTTTTTCTAATGATTTCTAAATGTTTTCTGGTAGAATGTGGACCCTGGCAGATTTATATTCTACTACACAGAAAACAAGGCCAATTTAGAATCTTAGTGTTTAAACCACTATGAAATATTAACTTCTTTGGTTGCCTGATGTTTGTTTGCTTGTTTTATAAAGCAGAAACTCTGAATGTTATTTAGGAACCAATAACCCAAATCAAACTTCCATTCTCTTAGATGGGATTTTGGAGGCTGTTCTGAGGTACTCGTGTCCTCCACACAGTTGCTACAAATGCCTTTTGCTTATGGCTGCTTTTTTNCCCTTTGGCTTGTTTATTTGCAGAAGAAAATGGACAGTCGGGAATACCAGGATGCACAAGGTTTTGCAGCAGATATTCGGTTAATGTTCTCTAATTGTTACAAGTACAATCCTCCAGACCATGAGGTGGTGGCCATGGCCAGGAAGCTCCAGGTAAAGCTGTTGGCAAATGCATCTTCCAGAGTGTTTTTAGTTCAGGTACAAGGTGAGGTCCAGGTGTGGATCTGCTCTTGGCAACCAAGGGAGATTCCTCCAGCCCTTGGAAAGAGCCTCGTGCTCTCTGCAAGACTGTTGTGCTCTTCACGTGGCATGGGCCCAATGCCATGTTCAGCTCCTAAAATATTATAATCCTTGGTTTTAAAGTAATTTTCTCAGGCTTTCCTGATGGGCAACCATATTCTGTATATTATTATTTACTTGTAGTGCACAAAGACCCTTCCCCTGATGTGTTTAAGAGACCAGAGTGAGCTGTTTGTGGCCGAGGCTCCTTTGGTCACCAATTTTCCTCCTTTTTGCAGGATGTCTTTGAGATGAGGTTTGCAAAAATGCCCGATGAGCCTGCAGAGGCCCCCCCTCCACCTCCCCCAACAGCCCCAGTGGTGAGCAAAAGCACAGAGAGCAGCCACAGCAGCGAGGAGAGCTCCTCCGACTCGGACAGCTCCGACTCCGAGGAGGAGCGGGCGACGCGGCTGGCCGAGCTCCAGGAGCAGGTACTGCACCATCCCAGCTGTGTGTCCGTGCATTAGGCAGAGCACAGCAGCAGGAATTGTGTCCTGAAAAATCCCACCTAGGCTGGCAGGCAGGGAAACGTTCCCAGCCTAAGGGGAAAAGCATTCAGCTGTGCAGTCGGTGCATGTTTGATGTAATGGTAATTTTCTTCAAGATCGTTTTTCTCAGTGCTGATGGTTTCTCCTTCCTTCTGGGATCCCGGAGTATGAACTGCTTGATTTTTGACTTTAGGATATACTTAGACATTGCGATGTAGAGGGAAGGGTTTGTGGAGGCAGCAGTTACCTTGCCTTGATGATTTTTCCCATTTTCCCCCAGCTGAAAGCCGTCCATGAGCAGCTGGCTGCACTGTCCCAAGCGCCAGTGAACAAACCAAAGAAAAAAAAAGAGAAGAAGGAGAAAGAGAAGAAAAAGAAAGATAAAGAGAAGGAAAAAGAAAAGCACAAAGTCAAAGCAGAGGAGGAGAAGAAACCCAAGGTGGCTCAACCACCAAAACAAACCCAACAGAAGAAAGCCCCAGCTAAGAAAGCGAACAGCACAACCACAGCTAACAGGTGAGAGCCAAGGTGCCTTGAGGGGAGAGCCAAGAGCTTCCAGCTCTGTCCTTAATTCCTGGGGAAGCTCAGTACTTGTTAATTTGCTGCTGAATACTGTTCCCATTCCCAGACAACTCCAGGGAGTCTTTAACTTGGAGCTGGCAGTGGAACCATTGTGTTTTCAGTGTCCAGCTCTTTGAATCCCTGCCTGATTGCTCTCAGATAAGGTTTTGGGGCTTGCCTTTTGTGCAGCCACCAAGAACGTGCATTTCATGGCTGCTCCCCTGCTGCTACTTGGGCTCGTTGTCACACTTCACAGGGCTAAAATATAATAGGAACACAACAGCTGATCTCAGGCTGCTGAACTTTTTCAGCACTTGTGCTGCTGTTCCAGCCATCTGACGAGAGCTTCAGAGCCAAGAGCATGGGGATGTTTGTTACAAGGGGAGCTGGGGGGGAAAAAAAAAAAAAGAGAATTCATTGCTGCATCCCCATGAACGTTTTCATGTTTGACAACCTCCCCAGGCAGCCCAAGAAAGGAGGCAAACAGGCATCTGCAACCTACGACTCGGATGAGGAGGAGGAAGGGCTGCCCATGACCTATGATGAGAAACGACAGCTCAGCCTGGACATCAACCGCCTGCCCGGGGAGAAGCTGGGCAGGGTGGTTCACATCATCCAGTCCCGGGAACCTTCCCTCAGAGACTCCAATCCTGATGAGATTGAAATAGATTTTGAAACCTTGAAGCCCACAACGTTACGAGAACTGGAGAGATACGTGAAATCTTGTTTACAGAAAAAACAAAGGAAACCATTTTGTAAGTTGCCCTCTCGGGGTACGTGTTCCCCCCAGCAGCTCTTGGGCTCAGCTTTGGAGTCAGGGCATGTATATTGAGCTTCTCTTATCCACCTGTTGGGTATGTGATGGCAGGAATTTTTAGGTATTCTTTTCTTCCAAGGAAATGTACAGAAACTTCCTGTTTTTCTCTGTTCTTTGTTCCCGTGGTGTCCTGCTGCAGAGACCTGGAGAGCCAATGTGTTCCTCTGCAAGACCTGTGGGATGCCTTTGTTACTTACCCAGGCTCTGGAAGGCCCTGTAAAGGTTTCAGTCTCATTGTGTCAGGTGTTATGTGCACACATCTGGAAGGATCAGTTTCTTATCCTGAATAGTTTAGCTTTTAATTAGGAAGGAAACAAAAAACATGGTTGGGATCCAAGCCACCAAGGCAATGAATGATTTGCACAAGGTTACCTGTGGATTCTGGGTGTGTCAGAGTTGTGTATTCACCCCAAAACTGCTCTTCCTTTGTGTCCTGATCACCACATTGGCCTCCCCCTCTGTCAGTTCAGAGGGTGAACGTTGATCTGCTGCTGAGTGTGTGGTTCAGTGTGGGACAGACTCTGTGCCTTGTCCACAGAGCGAATTCCTGCAGCTCCTGGAGAGTTCAGCTCCAGCTTGGGCAGCAATAGGATCACTTACCTGAAGTGCTCCTGGCCCTCTTGGTTAAGGGAGTTTTGCTTTTAAGATTATGACACAAAAGCTACTTTTTGCTCTTGCAGAGCATCTCCATTCCTTCCTCACAGGATTTTCAGGAAGGCCTAAACAAAGCGCAGACTTTGACCTTTCTTTTTGCTTTGATTTATTTTTTTATTTTTCCCTGAATCCTTCACTATTGGCATAGCTCAGGAAAGGATTTTCCAGAGTGCTCAGGAACATGAAACATCCTTCAATTTTGGAACCAGAGCATAGAGTAACACAGATGACCTCAGATATCCACCCTGTGAGCCTGGCATGCCTGAGCCTGGCTGGGCTCCTGTGCTGAGTGTTGCCTCTTAGGGCTGTGCTTTCCAGATTGCTTTTTTTTTTTGTTGTTGTTGTTTTTTAAACCATTGCTTTAAAACAGCTCACAGAAATGTAAGTATTTCCTTGCTGGATCAGACAAAATATCTGGCTCCTGTCTTGTGCTTCCAATCCTGGCCAAGACCTGTGTTCAATTACTCCTCCTTTGGAGGAATATTTCCTTTCCTTGGCAGTGTGAGTGTTGCTGGTCCTTCTCACCCTTTCCATCCTGATGCAGTTACATTCCTGTTGTCTGCCAGCCTTTGCATCAGTTGGTTTTTAATTTGCCTTTGTTTGTTTTGTTTTCTATTTAGAGCAACATAAACCACAGTAGATTCTTGCGTGAGGGGATCGGAAGTTTTAATGGCAGATGCTTTACTCCTGACAACCTTTAATGGGACACTTTATTTTACAGGGCAGAAAACCCATGTAACAATTCTGTAATTACAAATCTGTAATTATTGACCATATAACTGGCTGGTAAGTAACCTGTAATGACAAGGTTATTACATGGATATTTCTATCTTCTAAAATACTTTGCAGAAGATCTCTCTTAAAAAGTTGCATGTTACAGGATGGTGGTGATTTGATGAGCAAGGCAACTTCAGGTGTTGTCTTCTCTCTGGGATGTGTCGTTGCTGTGTGAGCACTGGATCTTGGCAGTGTCACTGCAGAGTGTGCACACAGATGTACATGCCCTGTAAAATAGTGATGTCCACTCTTTCCCCCCGCATCCCTGCACTTTCAGAAACTCTGCGTTCCTCCCCCACAGCTGCCAGTGGCAAAAAGCAAGCAGCAAAGTCAAAAGAAGAGTTAGCTCAGGAAAAGAAGAAAGAACTAGAAAAACGGTTACAGGACGTCAGTGGGCAGCTAAACAACAACAAGAAGCCTGCAAAGAAAGGTAATGGCTTTGGGTTTATGTGCAGACAGCCCCCCCAAAAGTGGACAGACTTTGTCACAGGGTCAACACCTCTGCCTTGGGTCTGTGTCTGTGACAGAAACCCTCAGGGAAAGCTGCTACTGTGTGGGGCTGCTTTGGTCCCTGGCCAGGTGGAAACTCCTGGGTGGTAAATCGGAGCTGTCTGGGAGGCAATTCCTCCTTCAGAGGGAGGAGGCTCTTCCCTGTGTTAACCTGGTGTGCAGCCCACACCACAGAGCTTCTACCACGTGGGCTTAAAAAATCCCAAACCCCCACTTAGCTCGAGATGCTCCAAAGGGCTGTCCCGGTGCAGACAGCGCTTCCACAAGGGAGTTCCTGTGCTCAGAGGTGACGGTGCCCCGCAGCAGAGCTCCTGAGTGCATCCCAAACTTCCAGCGCTGTCACCCCGTGGGTCGAACCGGGCCGGGAGGCTGCGGGCAGCCCTTCTGGGAGTTGCAGCTGCTTGCGAGTGACCCCATCCACCCCTGCCTTGTTCCCACAGAGAAATCCGGCTCCGCTCCCTCGGGAGGCCCCTCCCGGCTCAGCAGCAGCAGCTCCTCCGAGTCGGGGAGCAGCAGCTCCAGCGGCTCCAGCTCGGACAGCAGCGACTCGGAATGAGCTCGGACACTCGGACACAACCCCCAAACGGACACCCCCTCCTCCCCTCCTTAACCCCCTGCTCTCGGGCCACGGTGGTCAGGTTTTATCCCCTCTCTCTCTTTTCTCTGACTTGTTTTTTTTATTATTGTTATTTTATTTTTTAACTCAGTGTTACAAAAGTTATCTTCCTTTTTTTTTTTGTTGTTTTTTTTTTTTGGGGGGGGGAGGGGGCTCTCTTTTAATAGGTCAAAGATCTTTGAGTGTGTGTGTGTGACTAGACTTTATGACAAATAGTTCCCTTTGCATAAAGTCTCTAAAATTTACATTTATCTGGAGAAAATTGGTCGAAAATGGAAGAACTTTGAGCTCTTAGCAGGAGATAATTAGAAAATTCTGCAAGGTTTGTAGTACATTTCCCTCCTAGCCCTTCCATCTCCCCAGAATATTCTCTTTTAATAAGCCTGCCTGGCTCACACAAGGTAAAAACCATCTTTTTTTAAAGAAGTCTCTGTAAAATGGTACTGTATCTGAAAGATGTTAGCTTTTGAACTAGTTGGTGTATTTGTTATTAGCACTAGTATTCTTAATCTCCAAGTCTACAGTGTGATGAAAATGTCAGATGCTATCATCTTTTTACATAAAAACGACAAAAAAAAAATCCAAAAAAATTCTCATGTACTGTGGATTGCTAACATGCTTTTTTTTTTTTTTTAAATCTTGGTAGAGGCATAGGCACCTGTTCAGGAAGGTCTTGAAGCATGAATTTAACTTTTAAGCACACACGAGCAATAGAAGTGGTTGCATTTCTTGGTTTTCCACTGAAAAGCTTCATTTTTCCTGGGGATTCATTGGGAAGAAAGGGAGCAAGGGACACACTCAAATTTCTTGGGAATGTTATTTTTACCATTAAATAGACAATTTCCAGGAAATGGATGCTCTCTCTGAAAGTTTTCATGGAGTTGACAAGAGTCTTTTTGGATGGAAGTTGTCAGCTGGAGCCTGGAGTGATCCCCGCAGTTACCAGGACAAGTCATGTGCTCATTACTGGGCACATCCTGGGGATTTTCTCCGTGACAAACACCTCAGTCTGGGCTTAAAATAAAGCAGCACTTGAGCTCCAGCTGAGGCTGAGCTGGCAGGGGAAGTGGAGAGGGATTTTGTGTGTGTTTGGGCTTTTTGCTTTTGAGTTTGCTTTGGTTTTTCTCCCTTCTCACCATTCTGGTCGCGAGCTCCTAGAAAGGGGATGCTCCTCTTGTGTCAGGCAGGGTTCAAGTTCCAGGCACTGAAATGTTTTTACCTCAATGAAAAGAAGTAAGAGGGGAGGGAGAAGGGAAAAAAAAAGCTAATTTTTTTAAAGCTTGCTGTTTTTTTCAGTCCAGCCTAACGTTTTGACCTGCGCTGCTGCAATACACCCTGGTTTCAGTGTCCTTAATTTCATGTACATGCCATGATTTTATTTATTAAACATCAGTGGTCATCCAAAATGTAGTAAGACCTAACAAAAGCAAAGCTGGGGTTCTGCAGGCCAGCAGACAGGCAGACTTCTAATGAGGTTTGAACCAGATTAAAAAAAAAAAAAAAAAATGACAAAGCAAATAAAAATCCACGACTTTATTTATATACCTTGGACTTTCTACCTACAGGTGCTACAGTCCAGTCTCTTGTGTGTCTGGTGCTGTCATGTTTGGTGTGTTCATTTTTAGATCTTTTTTCCTCTTCTTTTCACCCCA
The DNA here is from genome assembly GCA_013390105.1 of Tichodroma muraria. Taxonomy (NCBI): domain Eukaryota; kingdom Metazoa; phylum Chordata; class Aves; order Passeriformes; family Sittidae; genus Tichodroma; species Tichodroma muraria. The sequence continues at coordinate 220,200 of WAAG01041926.1, forward strand.
GCCCCCTTTTTTCCCTTTTTTGTACAGATTTTGGAGACGTACATTTGAATACAATTTTATTTTTCTCTGTGGTCTTCCCCCCCCTCTTTTTTTGCTTTGATAGAAAAATGGGTGTTTTAACCTTTTCTAATCAGATTTTAGGAAAACACCAGTTCTATAATTATAATAAATTTGTAATCTGAGGGGCAGAAGTTTTATTGTAAATTCTTTTTATTGTAAAGAAAAAAAATATAGAGTTTAACAGAAAGTTCTGCCTTTCCATCTCCAGCACCAGCCCCTAAAACTGCCTCTTTCCTGTGGGGCAGCCCTAAAATTCACCTTCCTGTGCTCTGCCAGTGGTGCAAATTGCTCCAGATTTTATTTTCCCCGCAGGTGAGTGGCCCTGAGGCCCCCCAAGGGCAGCACATGACTTCCTTTGCACACCCAGCCTGAGGAGCTGGGACAGGAGATGCTGTGCTGGGCTCTGGGGATGTCCCTGTGCTGGGAATCTGGGAATCACTGCCTGGTTTAGCATTCCAAGGTTTGCACTTCCAGCTGCATCCCTGCTCAGTGCCACTCACCCACTGCCCATCAGCCAAGGGTGATTTGCTGGACACCTGGGCATCTCTCTCAAAATCTCCTGGTGACCAGAGATTCTTTCCCACAGCATCTGAAAGAAAAATGTTCTGATTTTTACTGAAATTCATGATTTTTCTTTTCCGTTAACAATGAAGTTCAGTTCTGATTTTTTTTTTTTTTTTTAAGTTCTGCCCTTACAAAACCTTCCCCCAGACAGATCCCTGGTAGTATATTTTCAGAATTTACTATGAGGAAATGTAATATTCACCTAATTAAGAGCTTGGGTTTCTTTTTTAACGGGGTTGGGTTTCACCCATGTTTCTCCTGTTGCCTGCGACTTGAATGAGCAAAACCAAGGAATATTTTAAGGAATAATTGCAACCAGTTCACTGCCGTGGCATTTGGATAAACAACCTCCCAGTTTTCCCTTCCTGGGACCTTTTCCTGCGTGCTTGACCCTGAGCTGTGGTGGTGGCTTCCGTGGGGAGGACAAACCAGAGGCGACAGCGTCACTGCCACAAAAAAACTGGGAATTTCAGCTCTGTCACCATCCTCTGACATCAGGAACAGCCCCTGGAACACACAGACGTCCCTCAAGGAGCCACGGGGCTGGCCCACCTAAATTAGTTGGGAAAGTTGGAGCCAGAGGGTTGAGAGCCACGTGTGAAGTGGTGGGAAAAGGGCTGGCCTGAGGCTGGCTCAGCGCTGGAGGAGGATCCCTGTTTGAGCTGGAAAACCATCCCAGCCTGGGAGGCTGTTCAAGGAAAACAACCTGCCAAGGCCACCACGGAATGGGAGGAGCCCCTCCTTCCTGCACATCTTTGATCCACCAGCTGCAACTTGGGCTTCCACTTACTGGGAATGCATGGAAATGAGGTGTTCCCGACAAAATGGAGCAAGGAGAAATCCATTTTGGCATGACTGAGGGAAGAATGTGGTGACTCCTCACTTCCAAACGTTGTCCTTGCACTTTTCCATTCCCAGTTTATTCGTAGTGCTCATTATCCCCACCCTGTCCATGGGGGTGCCTCTTGTACATCCTGAGTTTCTCCAGGAGCGAAAAGATGTTTCCAGTCCAGAGTAAGTAGCAGCAGTCCTAAATGAATTGGGAACTGAACCAACAGAGCATTTATTTAACTGGGTTTTATTGCATGACACGTCAGTGCAGTTGTCACGAAATAACTTTGAAACGATCAAACACGCGACGTTTGAAAGAACATTTTTAAACTTAAGAATAAAATTAAAAAAAAAAAAAATTAAAATTTTTATGGTAGAATTTTTCTTGAATGAACAAAGTTTAACTTTGTTTTCCAGGGGAAACTTCACTGAAATCAGTATGATTTCATATGTATGCATACACACAGAGTTTTATTGAAACTGCTTTTTTTCGGACGAATTCCCGTTTTGACGAAATATCTGACCAGACCTTTCTCAATCAACCAGCATTACTGCACCTTTTAAAAACTTTGTGAACCTTTTCTCTGATTGTAAACTCAGCCTGTCTCGTGGCTCAGTGGGACCAGAGGGAGATCCCCATCCCAGCGACCGAAGGAATCTCTCAGCTCTCTGCACACCAAACGTGTCGTCTACGCAACAAAATCATTTCAATTTTTGTACTGACGTGGTTTGAACCTTGCCTGCCCCCAGGGTTTGGAAGTGTAGGAGTGATGTGTCAGGGCTGTGTCACTGCTGGGAGGGTGGTGACCCCCGAACACACACGAGCATGAGTTCTGTGTGTGGAAACCCACAGCTGAGCTCCCCCTGAGCTCTCTTCCCTGTTCTCCATGTGTAGAAACAGACTGCAGTTACCTAATTTAGTTCTTTCTCTGCTTTGGGGACTTTTAGACCAGTTTTTTAATTTTGTTTTTTTCCTTGTTTTGAAAGGAACGGTGTTTTTTTTAAAGCTGGGGTTGGAGCTGAGGGGAAGGGATTGGGGCATGACAAAGACAAACCACAACCTTTTTTTAGTGTACTGGATTTTAATTCTCAGTTTCTTCTCAACCCTGAGCAGTTACCACTAGGGCTAACTGTGGGCAGGCTCTGCATCAGTAAAGAGAAATTTAGGATTCCTTACACAGCAGCGTTATCTTGCTTGAGCTGCATTTTATAAAGAAAAATGGTATTTGCATATCTTTTTAAAATGTCGTTTTTAAAAAATAAATTAAACCACCAGCTAGGATTTGACACAGGCCACTTAGAACACAGCCCTGATACTGGCATAACCAATCCAGAAAGATTTGTTGTTGTATTTTTTTTGTTTTGTTATTTTGGGTTTTTTTTAATATTTAAAAAAAAAAAAAAGAAATTGTTACTTTTCTGTATGATGTGCATGCAAATTTACCGTAACTCTTTTTCTTAAAACTTTTTAGTGCCATTTCTAGTATATTCCTGTAAATGTCAGTTATTGAAAAGAAATGAGTCAATGTAAGTAGTTTAGCTTGTTTATTGCAAATTGCTGGCCTCAAACAAAACAGAATTAAAAAAAAAAAAGAGTTAGAAAGTAATCTTTGATGTTACTGGTAATCACGGACCCTGGTCCTGGGGCATTCGTTTTGTTTTCATAATAAAAAGAAAAATTGTTTGGTGTGTGCAGTTTGATCCCATATTTTCCCCTCTCCTCATCTTTTCCAGGTGTGGCTCTCAAACCTGGGCTGAGCAGTGCCAGGAGCCAAACATCATCAGGATATTGAATCCTGGTGCCACGAGTCCTGGAATAATGTGGAAGTTGTTTTGGGGAGTGTCACACTTAAAGAGCCGACTGCCTTCAGAGTAGGGGCAGCCTCTGGGGTGTCCGAGTCACAGCTGAGTACCTGGAATAAAACTGCTTAAAATCCCCTTTGTTTGGTGAGGGAAATTCAGCTGCTCCCATATCCCAGGCCAGCCAAGGAAGGGCTTGAACTCTTCCCAGCATCCTGCGGTCTGCAGGGTCTTAAATTCTCTGAGAATCGCTCCTGATTGAGGTAAGTTGGGCTGAAAGATCAAATTTCACCCAGGCTTGCTGCTGGCTGCTTGGGAGCCACCAGGACCTGCAGGAAGCAGAGGGACTTTGTCACCTGCTCCAGCAGCCAGGGGTGGCTCTGTGAGCTCAGGGTGACACAGCTTGGGAAGGGGGGGGCCTGGAGCAGCTGGTCCCAGTGCCAGCAGAGTCCCGGCGTTGCTGGGAGGGGCGGGTCAGGCTCTATTTTGGTCACCGGAGAGGGCTGGGGCTGTTCGGTTTGTGTGTGAGCTGGGCTCGCCACAGCCAGGCTGCCCCAGGGTTAATCTTTCCCTAACCCTGTTCCTGCTCAGCGCCTTTCCGAGGCTCAGCAGACCTGATTCACTCTGCTCTGGTACCAGTGGCACTCCCCCGGGGGCTCTTTGTTCAACCTGTCCCCTAAGCAATCTCCTGTGAGGCAGGGGAGGACGTTTCTGTAGCGTTTGCAGGTGAGTTATTTCTAGGGGCAGCAAGCAGAGCTGTTTCTTCAGGCTGGGAGGAGGTTGAGGACACGCAGGACAAGGATTGAGGTTCAACTCTCACTGCTCATGCCTTGAATCCCGGGGCCAGGTGTGCAAGAGGGACATTGAAGGGCTGGAATGAGTCCAGAGAAGGGATCAGAGCTGGGGAAGGGTTTGTAAAGTCTGTCCTGTGAGGAGCAGCTGTGGGGGCCCAGCCTGGAGGAAAAAGGAGGTTCAGGGAAGACCTTCTTGCTCTCTACAGCTGCCTAAAACAAGGTTGTGAGGTGGGGTTTGGTGTCTCCCAGGTAACTACTGCCAGGACAAGAGGGAACAGCATCAAGCTGCATCAGGGAAGGTTCAGGTTGTGGACATCAGGAGCAATTCTTCCAAGGAAAGGGTGGTCAGGCTTTGGAAGGGGCTGCCCAGGGAGGTTTGGCGTCCCCATGCCTGGAGGTGCATCCAAGGAAGGCCTGGACGTGGCACTCAGGGCTCTGGGCTGGGGACAAGGTGGGGATTGGTCACAGGCTGGGTGTGACAATCTCCCAAGTTTTTTTCCAGCTTTGATCATTCCCTGATTCACCGTGACATTCCGAGGCTTTCCTTGTCCTGAAGGGGCTGCTGGCCTTGGGGAGCTGGAGGAACCTCCCCTGCAGCTCCCAGTGCAGTGGTGTGGCTTGGGAGCACCACCAGTAACTGAGGGAATTCCTCCCTCCCACATGGGGAATGCCAAAAGCTGTCACCTGTGCCAGAGCCGTGGGCCTGCAGGGGAGAAACAGCCGCTCACAAAGCTGCATTCAAATCGTTTTAATGCACTTTATCAAAGAGGCTACAACAGTGTTTGAGACAGGTGCATCACCACCACACAGCTGGCTCACAGGAACAGCCACAGCAGCCACTCCACAACCCTGCTGTGACCAGTGACACGCTGAAATGGAAAACTACAGTCACGTTCAGAGATGGAAGGACAACTCATCCTCTTCTTCCTGCGCTGTCACACCCAGCCTCCATCCTGGAAGAATTTATGCACATTCTTACGGGTTTAGTCTCGTGTAGTCCAATTAACACTCTGCAAAATAACTGAATTTTGGTTTACCAGCCACGTTAACAAAAAGAGACTGATTACACCCAAAATAAGCATCTTCCTTACTGAAATTATAAAGAAAATAAGTGTTGGATTTCTTTTTCTATAAGAAAAGAAAACGAACAGCTGGTTTGGGGGATGTGCTGTTCCTTAAACTCCCAGAGTTCACGTGCTCCCCAGGGCTGGCCTGGAACCCATCTCTCCTGCTCCTCCAGGTGAATCCACCTGCAGTTCCCAGGGGAGCTCTGGGCCCAGCCTCCTGCCCGTTTGAGTAAATAATCTCCTGTTCACTCAGCCAAGAGCTGGAGGCCCAGGTGGGTCACACATCCCTGGCACTGCTCCCCCGGCACCTCGCTGGGTTTGTGAATCTCATTGAACGCTTTCACCTGGTTGAAAAACATTTATTCACTGAATAGTTTCTCCTCCAGAGCTAGTCCTGACAAAACCAAGAGGGCTATTCATGTGCAGAGCAATGCACGGGTCTGCAAAGCAGCGAGGTCCAGCAGGTTTAAATCTATGAGCACGCACACACACGAGGTATCAAACACCAACACATGCAGAAATAGTGCTTTTAAAAAAACAACGAGCTGCCTATTGTTTGCAGTGCTATGGAGCAGGGCTGAGTACACCAAACCTCTGATTTCACTCTAGAACAGGTGTGTTCTGCTCAGTGCATTGAGTTCAGCAAGGTTGAGTGTCTGTGTGTTTGTTGTAGCATTTCACCCACACGGGAGAGGTGGAAGAGATTCTTCACTGTATTAAAAAAAAAAAAAAAAAAAATAAAGTGCTTGAAAAAACGCAAAGGAGGCTTTAGATAAATAGAACAGAAGTAACGACTGTGCCTAATAATAGGCAGGTAAATAATCCATCCTGAAGCTAACATCAAATGCTGATTTGCTTGGAGCTAAGCCTGTGCCCAGGCACTGCTAGGTTGGACATATGGCCTAGGCAGGACAGAAAGGGCAGAACCCTGAAGAAGAACTTCCATGCTGAACCCCGGGCACGTAATTCCCACCCCTGGAAGCGGTAGTTTTGTTTTTAACAAAGATTCAGGTGCTTGCTGGGCTGAGTCTCTCAGCGTGATCTTGCCTTGAGCCAGTCAGGATTCAGCAAAAACTTAAACCTGAAAGCAGCAGCCTCTGTGCCCAAGCAGGGCAGTGTTTCTCCCTCCTAAAATCCTCCAGTTAACCAAAACGATCCCAGACACAACTTCTAAAATACATGCACCAAACCTACAATCCAACCTGACCTAGAAGTTAAACCCTTCCAAGCTACTGCATGCGTTAAAACTTGAATGCAAAGCAAACTCCTGTGGCCTCTTTCCTTCTGTACCCCCTCTCAGGAGAGGGGCTGTGCTGTGTGGGAGTCTCCTCGGGTCCCCTAGGATATGTGGGTATTTACAGGGGTTTCTGGCTGTGGTTCTCCTGGGCCTGTCCCTCCCTTTCAGGTGGTTCACTGCGTGAAAGGAGTCAGCTCCCCTGACTCCAGAACTCCTGTGAGTTTTCATTTCCATGAGCCCATGCTGTGGGATCAGGGAGGAGCCTCTGCTTTGCATGAAACTCCAGCACACCTTTCCTACAGGTGTTCTGAAGGCTCGGATGAAATTCCCAACACATTCTTTCCCTGTTCCCACAACAAAACACTCCATCCCCTGGCTGGAAGAGACCACTTCAGGCCAGGAATTAAAGGAAGACAGGGCAAACAGAACAAGCAATGGCCAGGTGGTTTTGGAGATCAACTTCTTAAAACCACAGCCTTGATGGGAACAGATCTGTGCTCGCCTCTGTCCCCCCAGCATTCCCAGAGCTCTGGAAATGCACCAGGACTGGCCAGTAAGGGTGGCTGGGGACAGTGCCCAAGTGCCAGCGGGTGTTTCTCAGGGCACACAAGCCACTTACAAGCAACCCATGGTCCAGCACAGCCCCTGCCAAGGCGCTGGGCAGCAGCAGCCTTGAGAGCTCCCCAGCGAGACCGGGTTTGTTGTACACGCTCAGCGACATGCAGAACGGGAGTCTATAAACAGCAAAACCAAACAGAAACAATCGAACTTGAGCCTTCCAGGCCTCTCCTGGCAACGCTGCTTCCTGCAGGGCTGTGAGAGGGTGGTGCTCACCCACCTCCCCCTGCTCTGCTTCCTCCCCACGTGTGGATTCCTGGGGGGGGGATTACATAATAGCACAAAACTTGGACTGCCCCGTGTCCCTGGAGACATCCAGCTTGTTTTTGTCCCGCACCAGGATGGCTTCGTTGCCGTACTGCGAGTACCACATGCTCCTGCTGCGGCTCAGGTAGGTGTTGGGGGGAGCTGATTCCAGTTTCTGCTGCTGCTGCTGCCAGATGAGCAGAGAGGTGTCCCTGTACCTCAGCCGGGCGTAGCCCTCGGACAAGGCTTTCTCAGGGAGGGGCACCCTCCCGTTCATCACCGGGTCACTCATCTGCCCGAGGAGGGCTCCACGAACAGGAGCTCCTTCCCAACAGCTCCGAAATAAACCCCGCTGGGCCTGGCCAGGTCGATGGTTGCTGCTTGGGGCTCAAGGGGGAACATCCCAGGGAACGGCTCTTGGGATCCACGAGCTGCTGGCACCGCTCAGGAGAGGGAGCAGGGCCCTAAAATCGCAGCAGGCAGCCTGGCCTTGCTTCAAAACCACACCAGGACTTCCGAGCGCTTATCCAGCGGTGCTACTGCTGCGTGTTTCGTGCTGGGAACATTCGCACTGTCCATCCCACACGTGCTGTTTGTTGACAGTCCACGAAGCATCTCCAGGGGTGCCAGGCGGCTCTGCAGCCAGGCAGGCCAGGCTGAGCGGGTCCGGAGGAGCTGAATTCCCTGGAGAATGGATCCCGAAGCCGTGGGGGGTGGGGGGTCAGAGCCCAGAGGTCAGCGGTGCCCAAGCCCGTGCATGGCCTCTCCCCC